>JXCR01143388.1:238095-248234 GCA_002079205.1 Phalaenopsis hybrid cultivar
AAAATTACTATATATATATATATATAGTAATTTTATGACTAATAGGTGGCTAGTCAGGGGGGTTAAAAAATAATATATAGCAAGTTTTATAATATATATAGAGAGGGGTTAAAAAAGAACCTCAAAGGATCATGAAAATTTCTAACCCCTTCTTTTACCTCTCAAATTTCTACTATTTTGCTTTCAAATCCTTCCTCAATGCCTAATTTTTGCATTTTGGTCATAATTTATTTATCATCGAGACCACTTAAGAGACCATTATTAGCCAGGTATAATTCCAAGTGAACTATTTATTTTAAATTTTGGTATGTTACTTAAGTTTATGTATTTAATTACACACACTACCTTTTATTTATATTACATATTGTAAAACAATTGTAGATTGATTTTGAAATAATTAGATTTGTATAACTACAAAAGCCTAACGTTTTGCCCAAGAATATGGGATCATCTCAAGCGTGTGACCCAAGCAAGAATATTGCAATTATATTCTAAAATAGCACAATTCGACAACATTGTATGATTCATTCGCTAAGAGAACTCTACATATACTGCTTATCAAAGGCATGTAGTTGAGTTCAACTAATCCAATCAAGCAGAATGAATACGAATTAATTTGGTGAATTCATCAAGTAATGAACATAGACTAATTTAGTAAATCCTCTTGATAATTCAATCGTACAAGACAAATGTTTCTATTAATTTGCTCTACAATCTCATGCTTCACTAATTATTCTGATATTTACAATATTGCATTTTTCATAATTTGTGTATTTTTTTGTGGTGTCACTTATGTAACCCTTCTTAGGTGTAGCCAATCTAAACCTGTAAATAGAAAAGACTCTCCACAAGGGGGAGGATATATAAAGGAGGACGATAAAAAGTAGGACTGAAAAAGTAGAGTTTACCTATTTCATCTCCATATTTCAAAGTCATATTCACCACTCTTCATCTTTTTCTACAAGCTTTACTTAGGTTATTTTTTACCTCCATTTTGGATAAGGTATAATCCTTCTCTTAGAAGCCTAAGATCTAGCCATATGACTTGCTTGTTGGCTATGCTAGAAGACTACTGATGGAGCCCTCCTCTCTTAGAAGCTCAAACCACTTCTTTACTCTTTCTGGAGTTTTATATGTGTCGTTTTGACCTCTAGCACTCAGAATATTGAAACCAACATGAAGAAGCTCAAAGATATTCCCCATAGGACTATTAGGCCTTAAGGCAACCCTGGGTGGCTTGGCCTTGCACACGCACACTCAAACCTACCAAATTCTCACACGCACCCCAAACTCTAAAATTACACACACTTGAGATACTCTTTAACTCTCTTGAAAACTCATGTGGGTGGTCCCAAGCCCTTAGCTTTTAGTTAGGATGGCTATGACCAACATGTCGAAGCTTCAAAATGAGTTCTTATAGTTGTCATATGGCTTTAAGAGGGCTTGCATGTTAATCCTACCTAATCAACTCTAAATTTACCAAATTTCAAACTTTTACCCTTAAACCCAAAATTTCCCCAAAAATGACCAAAATGCCTATCAACCCCCAAGTTTTTCAAAATTTCCAAAATATTTTTTACCAAAATCATCTTTAAACCCCTCTAAATTACCCGAGTGCCCTAACTTCATAAAAAAAGACCAAGATTACCAAAATTATCCAAAATTGCCCAAAATTCTCATATTGCCTCCAATTTTCACCAAATCCATATCAAGCCCACCAAACCATAAATTCAAGCCCATGTTTCACCAAAATACCAAAATTACTCAAATTGCCCAAAATTTCTCAAAATGACCAAAATACCCTAAAATCCAAAAAAATTTCAAAATGTCTTTTACAATCATTTTTAGTTGATCTCACTTGTTTTTCAATGACATTCTATTGCATTCTCTTCTTGTGTTTTCTCTAAACCTTTTTATTATATTATGTCAACTCTCATTATTATAATAAGTGGTTGACCTATTCTACAATTCCACTCTTTAAGGCAAAGATAACAAAATATTAGCTTAACCTCATTATCCCACATGGTAGACGAATTGATTTCTTTTGTCTTAATATGACGACTGCTAGCATGAAAAGAACCAAGCAACATAAATGTGTGGTAACGAAAACATAAAGTCTCATTTAAAATACCATAACTTAGATGGTAATCAAAGAGAAACATCTGAAATCATTTAACACATCACCAGGAATGGTATTTTTTGTGAAGAAAAAGCGGGTTGTGGGGTCAAACCTACATCTCTCATTTAGATAGGATTATCCCCAAATTCCCTCACCGCAATTTCCAAACACAACTATCAGTGCTTCCCACCATGCCACAACTAAAAAGCTGCGCCAAACACACCTTAAGGCTTTGTTTGAGAAGACTATAAAGTTCCATTTAGTTGTAGCAAACATCGTCACCTGGAAAAAATTTCATTTGATAAATAAACACTTTTCGAACTTTTCAAAACTTGTATCACAAGAAAGAAAAGTTTTCGTCGTTTCAGACTGCAGCTTGCCTCCTACATTTGACATACAGATTTTAAAAGAGATTTGTTGAACGGCGACGATCCTTCAAACAAAGCCTAAGACAATCAAACAGAATTTTAATCAACAGTATAGTTACAATTAATCATGACAAGAAAGGAGGATTTATACATATCACAATTTTATGTATTTACATCACTTAAATTTTTATATTTACATGCATGACATTAAAATTTTGAACATTATATAGAAAATTTATTATGATTAACTATTTGATCCTAAATTTTCAATGATCTCACACCTCCTAAAGGTTATTAAAGGAGCTAAGAAGAAGAAGAAAATTATCTTAAAATGGAGTGAGATAGCGAGAATCTAATATAAATTCCTCTACTTAAGGGACCAAGAATAAAAAGATCTATTAATTTCATGAATGACCTCAATTTATAAGTTTACGTCAGGTCCATCAGTGGATAGACAAATGGCTACATCAATATAAAAAAATTACATCTATAGCACATCATATTAACACAGCGAGTTGATGAAATTGCTCAAGAATTGCTTACTTAACTCACTTATGTATGACGCGGAAGGAGAGATGGGAGTTATCCTGCCAGGAAAGAAGAATTGGAACTTAAATTGGAGGTGTGTTTGAATATGTTTTATTATTATATTTTTTTAGGGTTTTCTTTAATGTTGTTTGTTGTTAGGGTTTTCTTATTTTTAGGATGTATCCATATTTTTGGAGGTATATGTATGTTGAGTTATGTTTGTAGAGTTGCATGACATTAGGTTTAATAAAAACAGTGAAGTAAACATGTAAAGTAAATATCTTATCCTACATTAAACCTTAGTAATGACAACTCAATAGATAATTAAAAATAGTTAAGTTTTTTGAAGGTGCATGTTTGTAGAGGTGTATGGTTTTAGGTTTAAATTTTTTTTTGAGCTGTCATTATGAAGTTTAGGGTTGTTTTTTGAGCTGTCTATTGAGCCTAATATTTTATTCTCTTGTATGCAGTTTATTGAGAGCAAAGCTAGTTGAACCGAGCAAACAACAAACATATTACTTCAAACGATGATCCACAATGAGAAAGAAGTTTATGAAGTATATTGTGTTTACGCTCATCATATTAGATTCAGTGTTCGTAAGGAGCACACTACGTTTTGGCCTAACTCCAGAAATATCAAGACGAAGGACTTCGTATGTGGAAAAGCAGGTTTTAAGAAAGAGCTCAAGATTACATAAACTGTTAAATATAGAAGAGCAGAAACAAGAACTGGTCACCCTTCAATGATTCGTTATGGAGTTGATGAGGAAGGCAATTAGATAGTTAAAAAATTAATTGAATCGCATAACCACTCATTAGAGAACTCTAGTGGCAAGCACTTGTTGCGTTCCAGTAGAAAGAGAAGTGAAGTAAATACATATGTGCTTAGATCCATGACATGGTCTGAGATAAAGCCAAAATACACATTTAATTTTATAGCTCAAGAAGTTTGGGGGGTAGAGAACCTGTAATGTACAAAGACAGATGTTTTCAATTTCATTCAAAGTGATAAGAGATGTAGAACTAAAAATGGTGATGTCAATGCTTTATTGTAGTTGTTTGCAGAGAGACATGTTGAGGATAACATGTTTGAATGAGATTTTGAAACTGATGTGAGCTGTAGGCTGATGAGTTTTTTTTGGAGCGACGGGCCATCCAAACTTGATTATGAATGCTTTGGAGATGTGATTATTTTTTATACGAGCTATAAGTTAAATAAATAAAACTTATGTAGTGCTCTTATTGTTGGTGTTAACCACAATTGGCAGAATGTTCTATTTGGAGTCAGATTCTTGTCAATAGGTTAAATAAGTATAACTTATGTTGTGCTCCTATTGTTGGTGTTAACCACAATTGGAAGAACATTCTATTTGGAGTCGGATTCTTGTCAGAGGAGACGACAGACTTATTTAAATGGCTTCTTAAAACTTTCATCCGTACTGCTTGCCCTGTATTTACAGCATCAACCTGTTAAATAAGAGATATTGTTAATTGAAATAATAAAGACAATTTTTTTTGGATAATGCTTAGGTGCAGACTTTAACCTCTTCAAACTCTTCAGCCTCTTCAGTCGCCTCCTGAGTTGGTTTTTTCCTTCTTTTCCGTTCAAAAATCATAAATGGAGAACTGAGAAGCCATTTTCTTCTACCCTCTCTTGTCTTAATCCTTTGAATTAGGCTGGCTTGGAAATGACCTACATGGTTGTATTATTGCTTTATTTAATTCTCTAACTTCACATTTTAACTCTGTCATTGTATTTTCAAAATTTGTCAGAAAAGGATTAACTGAGTCTTGAAAGTCCAACAATAATTTATGATGATCATTAAGTAATTCATGGATTTCTTCGAAACCAATTCGAGGGCTACTATGTGGATACGTATGACCATGTGTTGGTTGATGTATGATAAGGAACTATATCATCAAAAACGTCAACGAATGTGGGCTAATGTGGTCGGGATTGAGTTTCCATTTGTGGGAGATTCTTCTCATGACTGGATGGTTTTTAAAGTGGGGCACCAAGTAAACGATGCTCGCTGTTTTTTATTTCAATGAAATCATCATAAACCTGCAAGATATTACTTAAAATCAAAGTCAATCAAAATATCACTTAAAACATAACAAGTTCTATGGAAATAATAACTCACCTCGCCAGATCTGAGTCTCTCAAAGGCTAGTTGAATTCTTATAGTATTCCACCTCAGCATTCGTGTTCTAGCCTCAGGCAATGCTGGAGGACCAAGTACGTGTGCTCATAAAACCATAGTTGTGTTAAACATGATAAAATAATTAATTGCTATATGAAAAGTTATTAAAGGAACTTTTAAAAGTTATGTGAAATACACAAACCGATAGAAGAAATAATGTAACCCAGTGGCTGCTCCTTTCTTATTTTCGTGGCACAAACATTCAGTTGCTCGACCATAAATCCACATACTGTAGCTGGCCAATTATACACTGCAAAAGTTTCTACATTCTCGCAAATAGAAGACAATTCTTTTGACACTCTAAAGTTGCTTGAAGGAAAAAGCAAATTTCAAATTAACAACTTGATTAATAATTGCAAAATGTTGTGAGAGGACTCCCCTAGTGTGAAGTTTAGTAGTGCGTTCTTTATTTGTCTCGCATCTATACTACTAGCGGAGCATTGGTCCAACATGCAGGAAATCCTCTATTGTGTCTATCAGGAGTGCAATTTCATTTGAATCAAATTTCAGCTCTTTCCCTCCCAAGTTGAATGCCATTCGATCAACGACCCAACATTTTATTATATGCATCGTCATAATATAATCCTGAGGGTATGAAGAGTGTTTAAAAAATTGAGTCAAACTCATGGCTTCCAATTTATTCCATGTGTCATCGTCGACTTTTGGTCGGATCTTATCGAGAACTTCTCGTACTGCAGATGGACGACAACTGCAATTCATTGCTTTTGCGTTCAAAAACCTACAAGAATACAACAAAATAATTTAGTATCAAATATATATTTGTTAGACAACAAAAGGTCTTCAATTAAAATTCATTTAACACCATTAACCAAGCTATCCTAAATGAAGATCTCTGTTGACAAATATTAAAGCATGATGATCTTTGTTGTTCTTTTTAGGAAGGAGTTCTTAATGTATTAAAAGTGGAATATAGTGTGTTAACAAAGTTATACATAACCACACGATATCACCATTAACCAAAATAAATGGATCAGAAAGCATAATCTAAATAATACCAATAAACTGTTTAACTATCTTCCTTATTCGACTGCTTACGGCCGCCCTTCGCCTTTAGCGTTGCCTCCTCGCATTCGAGCTGATCAGCTTCTCCTAAATCCGCAACATTGGGCTCTTCCAAGGTTTTCGAAGTCGCCTCCTTATCTCTCATTTTACTCTTCCCTCACCAAAAAACAATCAGAACCCCTAAACCCTAACCTTGAACAGGAAGACGATGAAGGAACCCTGGCGGCGCGCGAATCCCTGTTTTTCGAATACGATTTCTTACTGTGTTGGTTTTTTAATTTCTACCACGGGTTAATAGTCAGTTATAAGGGGTTACATGAAGGTTACAAGACGTTACATTAAGCTTACACGTGTGGTTCCGGATCAACGGGGTTAAAAGCCTGTTACATCACAGTTACATTTAAGTTACATGACGCTAGACTGTTCCGCGGTGACGACGTTACAGGGAATGTTCATTCGGGTTACACACGCGGTATAGCGAGAATGTTACAATAAAGTTGCAAAGAAATTACATGCGCGTTACATAAGACATTACCGCGAGAGGTATAGAAAGGGTACAACACGGTTATATTCTGCTTACAGTTGCGGGTCGGGTCGACGAGTCACGCACGTCAAAAAGGCTATTTATTTTCAGGTGGGGCCTCCGATGCAAACTTGGGCTGTGTACGTCTTAAGTACGCAATTTTTTTCCTCGTTTACGTCCATGCCCTCGCTCGTTTTCCCTGGAAGTGTCGCTCCTCTGTCGAAAGCTAGTCATTGAACCTTTGCCCTACCTCCGTCGCCCCTTTTCCGAATGTCGGGCGAGAACCTGAAGACACACTGCTGAAGCGGAGGCGAGCTAGGCGAGCATGTATCCATTTCTTCAATTGATGAAATGCTAGACCGCCTTTGCAAGAAATTCTGCACATCTTTGTAATTTCGCTTTCCACTGTCTTACACCAAATTACAGAGCCTTATGATTTCTTCTTCTTCTCATTTCATCGAAGTGTTTCGATTCAATTTGGTTCTTTACCCCTGTTGTTTTTTTTGTTGTTTTGTTGATTGATATCTCGAGTAGGTTTGTCTGCGCGTTTATGGGAGTTGGGATCCTGCTCTGTTTTGTGTCCTTAACAGGAAATGTTGCCGCCGAAACCATCAGCAGTTGTTGCTCTGCTTTGTATCCGAAGGAAGAACTCTTATTTTGTGTCATGATGTTTTTTTTCGGTTATTTGCTCCGTTGCATTGGTTTAGAATGAATTTATGTCTTCTGCACCAAACTTATTAAACTGTTCTTTTTCTAATGATTAGTTAAATTTTAAATGTTTTTTAAATTGACACGGAAACAATATCTACTGAAACCATAAAATTCATATCGTAAAGTGGAACTTTTTATGAGGAATGCTTTAATAATAGAATAAATTATTTGTGGCATTATATTAATACAAGCATCCTTTGATAAATCAATTGTTTGGGATTGGAAAATGACTTGCTTGCATGTGATATGTGACAATTATCATAGTATTCATGGTGAGATTTTCCTTGCATAGCTTGAAATTGAACCTATATTTGCACTCCTCGTTCGAACAAATGTACAATTAGAATCCACATAGAGCAAAGAAATGGAGGGTAATTCCTCCCTGCATAGAATTTCACCCGTGTTTCCTTCTACCTCTCATTCACATTAAACTTTTTTGTAGAATCTATTTCAATTTCAATTTCCAATTTTGTTGTATTCAATAGTACTTTCTGAGTAGCTTTTTGTGTTTGAATGCTTGAAGAGGATACCATGTTGAAGCAATGGGTTGAGATTCTGAAGATCGTCCAACTTACTTTAATGAAATTAAAATTCCTGAATCAAAGGAATATTTAGATCAAGGAGAGAGTGGAGCTTGTCAAAATGTTTCAATTGTCAAAAAGCGACATTGGATCATTGATGTGATTGTATGGCAATTAGACGATATGTTTGGTTTGGCTTATTGAAGTTAGTTTGAAGAAAGAGTTTGGTGGTTCTTCTCTTTTCTCTCATAATTTTCATTTATTATTGAAAATTTCTTTAAAAAATTAAGAATGCAAGAATGATATTGTTCTAAAAGTGTTGTGGAATTTATACTTTGGCTTGTGTTATAATTTATTTCTTTTTAAGCACATAGAAATTTATTGTTTGATTTTGGTTTCTATTGTCAACACAATATTGATTGAAATTAGTAGTTTATTTCTTAAATATATTTTTCGGGCACTGTGGTTATGATATATAACAATCAACGAGACAATTATGCTTATGTATGATACTATAAATAAAATAAAAATGGATAAATCAAGCTGTGCACATTTCCAACTGTATGGTTTATGATACACTGATAACTCCACTGCTACATCCTCGTGTTATAGAGTATGGTTTCTGATATTATATGATGAAAATTTTGATGAATATAACAACAATTAAAATCCTGGAATCCACTAACTCAAAACACCATGAATTCCTCATCGGAAGGAAAACAACTGCTGTCACTTTATCAACTAGGAAGTCCACACATTGTAGAGATATATAGCAGCCCAAAGAAGGAGATGGTTTCAAATGTATACCAAAATGGTACAAAAAATTGCATATACATAAGCACTTTTTTTTAAGCTTTAAAGCTCTACTACTTGAAAAAATTGTATATATAGAAACTGTAGGCTTCACCACGTCATGCTTGAAAGATTTTTTTTCTTGCTTGCAAAATTCTACTAAATTAGGCGAGCGTCTCTCAAATATGTTAACATTTTATAGATATATATATATATATATATNACTCTAATTTTGTCCGTCATTGGAGCTACACCAATCCTATCACGAATATATTCATTTCGCATTTTGTCTCAAAGTGAAAAGCCACTCATTCACCTAATTATTCTCATCTCGACAACACTTAACTTAGTTTTATGCTTCTCCTAAAGGCCAACATTCAACGCCATAGAGCATTGCAAGTCTCACCACCATCTTATAAAATTTTCCTTCGATCTAATCGGTATTTTTCTATCACACAATAGGCCCAAAGCATTCCTACACTTCAACTAACCAACTTGAATTCTACTAATAACATCCTTATCTATATCACCATCACTTTGAACAAGAGACCCGAGATATCTAAAGTGTTCACACCTTTTAATAATTTGTTCACTCATAGTTACAATTCTGTCATTGGAGCTACTATTACTAAATTTACATTCCATCTATTCAGTTTTAGTTTTACTCAAATGAAGGCCTTTAGACTNAACACAATCTTGCTTGAAATTAGTAGTTTATTTCTTAAATATGTTTTTCGGGCACTGTGGTTATGATATATTACAATCAAAGACACAATTATGCTTGTGTATGATACTATAAATAAAATAAAAATGGATAAATCAAGCTCTGCACATTTCTAACTGTATGGTTTATGATACACCTACAGCCTCTTGTGTTACAGAGTATGGTTTCTGATATTATATGATAAAAATTTTGATGAATATAGCAACAATTAGAATCCTGGAATCCAATAACTCAAAATACCATGAATTCCTCATCGGAAGGAAAATAGCTGCTGTCACTTTATCAACTAGGAAGTCCACACATTGTAGAGATATATGACAGTCCAAACAAGGAGATAGATTCAAATGGATACCAAAATGGTACAAAAAATTGCATATACATAAGCACTTTTTTTTTTAAGCTTTAAAGCTCTACTACTTGAAAAAATTGTATATACAGAAACTGTAGGCTTCACCACGTCATGCTTGAAAGATTTTTTTTCTTGCTTGCAAGATTCTACTAAATTAGGCGAGCGTCTCACAAATATGTTAACATTATATATATATATATATATATATATATATATATATATATATATATATATATATATATATATATATATATATATATATATATATATATATATA
>JXCR01143388.1:257318-271493 GCA_002079205.1 Phalaenopsis hybrid cultivar
GATGGACCTGAGTGTGAGCCAACACACGAACAACAGAAGCATATTTCTTTATCTTTTCAAGTTGAGTTTGGATTTCTTTCTTTCCATCCTCAGATTCATATTTCTTTGAATATTTGGCAAAAGCCTTCTTCTTACTCCTGTACCAATTCTTATAAAACCTCCTCCTGACTTCTTCACTCAAATGCTGAGCCCAAACAGTATTAAGTGAGCGAAGTCCGCGGGGAGTTTTTATATAACCAACAACTCCCACAATGACCATGGGTGGAGTCTCGATGACCGTCACAGCCTCACATGTTTCTTTCTTGTGGAGTTCTGTAAATTTAGAATAAATTTTTTAAACATGCTAAAATAAGATAATGCTTATTAAATTATAGGTTAATTTGACCGATCTCAAAACTGCAGGCGCTTACTTTTAGTGAAGCTCTAAATGTTGAGAAGCGAAGCTTTAATAAAGACTACTATCCAAAACATAGATTGCAGCAGAGTTCTTACAATATTGAATATGACTTTCTGAAACAAAAGGGTAAAACATAACTGATTCGACATATCAACTGAGACGATTCAAATTTAGTCTTCATCAACCCATTAATTCCTCCAGGCAATGAATGCATGCATGTATGTATATCTTTTGATCATTTATAATGAAAGAAAAGCTACCCTACAAAATTTTGATCAGTTGAACTGCAAGAGAATAAAATTTAAATGAAAATTAATCATTTTTTAAGTATTTAAATTCATAAATCTTATAAAAAATTAACGGTTAAAGTAGCTGATTAATCCATAATTACCAAGTTTTTAAAAACCTAACTGGTTGATTCAACTGGTTCAATCGTGAACTGGGCATATGGTCGTTCTGGTTACCCGCTTGTGCATTAAACATGTATATATATCTTTTGATCATTTATAATAAAAGAAAAGCTACCCTACAAAATTTTGATCAGTTGAACTGCAAGAGAATAAAATTTAAATGAAAATTAATCATTTTCTAAGTATTTAAATTCATAAATCTTATAAAAAATTAACGGTTAAAGTAGCTGATTAATCCATAATTACCAAGTTTTTAAAAACCTAACTCGTTGATTCAACCAGTTCAATTGTGAACTGGGCATATGGTCATTCTGGTTACTCGCTTCTGCATTAAACATGTGAAAACCAACCTGAACCACCAATTCAACACCAGTCCCTAGTTATATAAAACTGACTGGTTCAAACATTCAAATTATTTTAATTTCTTTATTTATAGCCATAGATTCAAAAACTTTCAAATTATATTAATATGAACTTTTGTTCACCTAATCCATAACATGCCCATTGCTCTAAGTGCCAAGCTCTATTTTCCCATTAAAAGAATAAAATGTTAATTCTCTCTTATAAGACGGTACAAAAGAAGCTCTGAATATGTTAAAAACAGAGTTAGGCCAGAAAAAATTAGGTTGTGTAAGTTGAGCTTTCAAAGTATTAAATAGGCTACAACAACAAGTCTTTCTCTTCCTAAGTGGGGTGCAGCTACATGAGTCATTTTTCTCCACTGCATACCATTGAGTGTCATATTTTCATATATTTATAATAGATGAAGATCATTTTTTATACAATATGTCCTTGTCTTTTTTGGTCAACCGCTGCCTTTCTTAACATAAGTCGAATCTAAAACATCTACTCTCCTAACAAGATCATCAAATAGTCGACGTTTAACGTGACCAAACCATCTAAAACGATTGTCTCTAATCTTGTCTGCCACTGGAGCTGCACCAACCCTATCACGGATATATTCATTTCACATTTTGTCTCTAAGTGTCAAGCCACTCATCCACCTAAGCATTCTCATCTCAGCAAAACTTAACTTTGTTTTATGCTACTCTTTTAAAGGTCAACATTCTGCGCCATAGAGCATTGCAGATCTCACTACCAACTTATAAAAATTTTCTTTCAGCCTAAGCGGTACTTTTCTATCACATAATAGGCCCGATGCATTCCTCCACTTCAACCAATTTGAATTCTACTAATAACATCTCTATCTATATCACCATCAGATTGAATAATAAACCCGATATATCTAAAACGTTCACACCTTTTAATGATTTGATCACCCATAATTACAACTTTGCCAATAAAACTACTACTACTAAAATTACATTCCATATATTTTAGTTTTAGATCTACTCAAACGAAGGCCATTATACTCTAATGTAGACCTCCATAATTCAAGTTTTTCCTGTAATTTTTCTTTATTCTTACCACAATAAGGATATCATTAACGAATAGCATACATCAAGTTCATTCTCCTATAAATGTCCAGTAGGAGCATCCATAACTAAAGCAAAAAAGATATGGACTTAAAGCAAATCCCTGATGTATTTCGACAAAAATAGAAAATACTTGGTCAATCCTCCTGTTCGAACACAAGTAGCAACTCTAGCATACATATCTTAATGACTTGAATATTAGCATATAAACACTTTTCTTCTTTAGAACTCTCCAAAGAACTTCTCTTGGATCCTTGTTGTACGTTTTCTAAATCAATAAAAATCATATGTAAATCCTCCTTATTTCCTCTGCACTTCTCCATCAAACCACTCAATAAATGTATGCTTCCACAGTAAACCTGGCCCACATAAATCCAAACTAATTATGAAAAATCTTTGTATCACGACTTAACCTATGTCAATTACTCTCTCCGATAGCTTTAAAATATGGAACACCAACTTAATTCCTCGATAATTTACACAATCTTATGTATTTCCTGTATTCTTAAAAAAGAGGACCACAATAATCGTCCTCCACTCCTCCGACATCTTTTTAGCTTTTAAAATAATATTAAAGAGTTGTGAAGTCAAGAAACACCGAAATCTTCTAAATATTTACACACTTCAATTAGGATATCATCAGGTCCTACTGATTTTTTACTCTTAATTTTCTTTAAATCCTCCTTAACTTATTTATTACTAATACGACGATAAAATAACATATTTTATTATTATTAATAGTATTAAGATTACTAGGATCGATTGTAACTTTATTGAAAATTTCATCAAAATAGCTTACTCACCTATGTTGAATATCGTCCTTTAAGAAAAACACATTTTGATTTTCATCTATAATCAACTTTACTTGAATTAACTCATTACTTTTCTATTATCTTTGTTTGGTTAATTTATAAATATATTTTTAACCCTCTTTAGTATCTAATATATTATAAAGATTATTAAAAACTGATTTTTAGCGTCATGAATTGTTCATTTAGACTCCCTACGAGTCATCTTATATTTTTCACATTCTCCATGCTTTTACATTTAAACTAATTTTTATAACACAACTTCTTATATTTTAACTTTTCTTGCACATTATTATTTCACCACTAACTATTTTTATTTATAAAAATATTTCATTTTGATTTTTCAAGTACATCTTTTGTCACTTGTTTAATCGTTTTTGATATTTTATCCCATATAGAATTCTTCTTTTCATGAACATCTCAATTCTTGAAATCATGAAGCTTCCTTTTAAAAATAATTTTATTCGTGTCTTATATGTGTCCCAATCTAATTTTATGACAATATTTCCTTGAATTTTAATCTTACAACTCTTCATCTAAAAATTCAAAACTAATAATCAATGCTGAGTAATTAAATTGCACTTGGAATGACTTTACAAACTTTACACTCTTGACGATCTCTTTTTCTCATAAGAAAATAATCAATTTATATCTATTAGATCCATTTATATAAATAATAATATACCCATCTCATTTCTTAAAAAAAGCATTAAATAGGCTATGGGGAAAAAAGTAACAACATTTTAAAAACTTTTTTATAATAAAAACTTCATATTCTTATCAACTATTATAAACCAAATTTTATTACAAATTACATTCTTATTATAAATTATAAACATATTTAACATACCAGTTGACATATAATTTATTAAAAATATATAATTAATATATATTAAATATATTTAATTTTTTTTTAAAATTATAGCATTGATATTTAAATTTGTATTACAAATTATATTCATGTTATATGGTAGCAATATTTTAATTTTAAAACATTCATAATAAACACTTCATATTCTTATTAACTATTATAAACCATATTNGATATAATTTATTAAAAATATATAATTAATATATATTAAATATATTTAAAATTTTTTTAAAATTATAGCATTGATATTTAAATTTGTATTACAAATTATATTCATGTTATATAGTAGCAATATTTTAATTTTAAAACTTATTCATAATAAACACTTCATATTCTTATTAACTATTATAAACCATATTTTATTACAAATTATATTCTTATTAAAAATTATAGACATATTAACATACTATTTGAGACATAATATATAAAAATATATAATTAATGTGTACTAAAAATATTTAAAATTTTTAAAAATTATAGCTTTGATATTTAAATTTATATTACAAACTATATTCAATTTATATAGTAACAACATTTTAATTTTAAAAATTCCCTATAACAAACACTTCATATTCTTATTAACTATTATAAACCATATTTTATTACAAATTATATCCTTATTAAAAATTATANTTAAAAATATTTAAAATTTTAAAAAAATTATAGCTTTGATATGTAAATTTATATTACAAACTATATTCAATTTATATAGTAACAACATTTTAATTTTAAAACTTCCCTATAATAAACACTTCATATTCTTATTAACTATTATAAACCATATTTTATTACAAATTATATCCTTATTAAAAATTATAAGCATAATTAGCATACTAGTTGAAATATAATTTATAAAAAGTATAATTAATGTGCATTAAACATATTTAATTTTTTTAACAAAATATAATACTGATACTTAATTTATATTACAAATTATATTCAGATTATAGATTTTAATTATTATGAATTATATTTATATATCATATCATAATNAAAAATTATAAGCATAATTAGCATACTAGTTGAAATATAATTTATAAAAAGTATAATTAATGTGCATTAAACATATTTAATTTTTTTTAAAAAATATAATACTGACATTTACTTTATATTACAAATTATATTCAGATTATAGATTTTAATTATTATGAATTATATTTATATATCATATCATAATTTTTTTTTATTTGCAAATATATTTCAGATACATATATCTTAATTTATAATATACATATAATTCTATCTTANAAAAAAAATATAATACTGATATTTAATTTATATTACAAATTATATTTAGATTATAGATTTTAATTATTATGAATTATATTTATATATCATATCATAATTTTTTTTTTATTTGTAAATATATTTCAGATACATATATCTTAATTTATAATATACATATAATTCTATCTTAATGAATCCTATATAAAGTTTCATTCATCTTTATCATATATTTATATTATTACATTATTTAAATCATATTAATAGAAATTAAATATTTATTACATCATGCAGTTAAATCTCCGATTCAACCATTGAACCTGAATCTCTTACTCTTCTAACTCAATGGCAAGTCCAGTAGTTACAACCTTAACAATTACAACTCCCAATTAGAACACAAGCATTGGCAGGGCCATGAATGAATCTCATTGTTTGTTTATGATCGTGTTCAGCTCGATAATTACCACAAAATGAACTATTGTTAATTATGTATGCTTAACAAGTGAAACATGAACAATACCTTCTTTGAGCAAAGTATTCTAGGTGGTAGTTTAATTATGCCTACATATATATATATAAATAAAAATATGCCTATATATGTACATATTGGGTAAATTCATATGCATGCATTTATATTTGTATGGACTTCCAGGTTTATTTTCACAAACAACTTATATTTGATTCAGTAAATCGATGATCAGGATACAAACAAAAAAATCGGCATGTTTCCTTAATGAGCTGAGCTGGACCACTTGAGCTTGCCCATGTTTGGCTCACTTACGTCCCCTTAATGATTGGCCATTGAAAAACTAAGCATTGCATTAATATTTTAAGGAAAAAAAAAAGAAAGATAAATTGATTAACATAAAGCTTTGGAACATACTTGATCCTGGCTTCTCCACCTCGCGGACAATGTGAGTCATACCAGCCTTATAAGCAAGAAAAGCGGTAAGCTTGCAAGGTTTTGTCGGGTCATCTCTTGGGAATGACTTCACTGCATGAAGAATGTAACAGTACATAAATCATAATACATAAGAAATTGAGCACAATGTTTCTGGGATTTAAGTGATAGAAGCAATGTGCGTTTATTAGCAATACCGATCAAATTGGTAACAGTAAAATCGATTATATAAGTTGTAGTGGTGTATGGCCAAATAAGGAAATAAAAGCTAAGCACAACACATTCTCATCCAAATTTAGCTCGGGGTATAAGATATGTCCATGAACTACAAGATAGCATTTGATATTTTACAAAATAATGTTTTATAAATCATAAAAAATGATTACTAATAACCCTTGATTGTTGCCTTATTGCCATTTAAGAAAACATTTCTTATATCTTATCTAAATTTCAAGTATATTCTCCCCTACAATTACTGTAGGTAAACTTCAAGGTTCGATAAAATATTCAGCTACGGTAAAAGTGGAAAATGATTCAAACACTGCAGGTACAGAGCAACATTAATCCAGAGCGAACAATACACGATCCAGCTGAAATCCATTAACAGATCAACAACTATATATCCTAAGACTAAAACAGAAAAAAACATGAGGAAATCACAGATTAACACCAATAAAAGTTAACCAAAGAAAGCACCGCAATGAAGTCAAACTTAAATTATAGGCTTACAAAAGAAAAATTCTCAAAAGAAAAAAAAAACCTTTCCCACGGTGACGAGAGGAACGTTTTCTTGGAAGAAATCCAAGAGACCCGTGCCTGGGGTGCTCAAACTTCCTATGAGACATATTTCTACTCAACCTGCACAGTATAATTGGAGTTACTAAGAAAATTCTAAAAATTGTAGAATCCTAGCAGCTAATAGAATTGAACAAAAAGATAATAGCAATGTCAGATGTTAAGAAGATCTTAGTCGATGAAGCAAACAGGCGGCATGCGATAAGAAAAAGCAAAAAGCATTTAAGAAACTCAACTAGGTTATTCGTGGTAGCTATTGGATCGGGAGCCGCATGAAAAACAATAAGTTTGGAAAATCCAGCGACAAACCTTAAAAGCCGACGTCCCCCTCGCGGCGTCGGGCTCCTCTCAGCACAACCCTAATGTTCGATTTATATCTATCAGCAGCAAATAAATTCGTTAGATTAGAANTCCGTGCCTGGGGTGCTCAAACTTCCTATGAGACATATTTCTACTTAACCTGCACAGTATAATTGGAGTTACTAAGAAAATTCTAAAAATTGTAGAATCCTAGCAGCTAATAGAATTGAACAAAAAGATAATAGCAATGTCAGATGTTAAGAGGATCTTAGTCGATGAAGCAAACAGGCGGCATGTGATAAGAAAAAGCAAAAAGCATTTAAGAAACTCAACTAGGCTATTCGTGGTAGCTATCGGATCGGGAGCCGCATGAAAAACAATAAGTATGGAAAATCCAGAGACAAACCTTAAAAGCCGACGTCCCCCTCGCGGCGACGGGCTCCTCTCAGCACAACCCTAATGTTCGATTTATATCTATCAGCAGCAAATAAATTCGTTAGATTAGAATACAGAGACGAGCGCAGGGGAGAATCCGTATTGAAGGCCAGTTCTGATCATTAACCGTTACATCTGGCTCGACCAATCATCCATTTTTTTTCAGATGAGTAATTATTTTTTTTTTTTTAGCATAGCACTAAACCCAACGGCTTGTTATTATTGGTCTTTATTTTCAAATAATATATTNTAAAAGCAAAAAGCATTTAAGAAACTCAACTAGGTTTTTCGTGGTAGCTATCGGATCGGGAGCCGCATGAAAAACAATAAGTTTGGAAAATCCAGCGACAAAACTTAAACGCCGACGTCCCCCTCGCGGCGTCGGGCTCCTCTCACAACCCTAATGTTCGATTTATATATATCAGCAGCAAATAAATTCGTTAGATTAGAATAGAGGGACGAGCGCAGGGGAGAATCCGTATTGAAGGCCAGTTCTGATCATTAACCGTTACATCTGGCTCGACCCATCATCCATTTTTTTCAGATAAGTAAATTTTTTTTTTAAGCATAGCACTAAACCCAACGGCTTGATATTATTGGTCTTTATTTTCAAGTAATATACTACAACAGATTAATAAAATTAATTCATTTAATGTAAGAATTATAACGTTGGTCAGATAAGAGAAATCAAAAGAGTAGGAAAAGAGAAAATAGAGCAATTCACAAATATATTAATTCTCTTGAAATAGATTTAGTGGTCTTTCTTGTTGGAAATGACCCTTTTATTTATAGATTATAGAAAGGATTAAGTAAATTACATGATTTTCTCTCGCTTAATAAGAACCTTATCATATATTTATGAGTCTTGTATATTTACATATTTATAATCGACTTCGACATTTTTTACCAAAGTAGTCGCTAGTGGCTATGTTCTATATTTGTAATTGCCCTGACACCGTTTCATATTCATAATTCTTTCTTTGGATTTTTCTCGGTCGTCTGTAGTCTTTTGGCTGACCGCATATCCTTGGTCGACATTTTCAAGGGGGTTCATCATGAAGACTTATCATCCTCATAAGGGTTATTCTATCACGCAGAAGGTATATCCCCATAATCTTATGGGCAACCTTTATTTGGATGATAAATTTTCATAAAAGGTTTGGTGAGAGTTCTTTGAGTGATCGTCAATCATGTGAATGTCCTTGCATCGATTAAGTTGTCATTGGTCTAGATGTGCGACATTCTTAAGTTCGAACGAACATTCATTCTATCAGCTCATGATTCGGTCAACTAAAATGATGGCTCGATTCTTTGTTGTCTTCTTTGAGTGATCCGTTGAATCCTATCAAGATTCGTGTAGTCACATTTCTGATGTACATATTTAGTTTTCTGATTCTCTTATTTCTTTGAAAGTGACAACTGTTGTAAGAATAAGATAATTAAATAAAAAATTTGCTTATGAGTAATAAGTTTTGTCAGTAATTGTATTTCCTAGATTTCCATGCCGCTTTTTTTTTATAAATAAACGCGATCAGTGCTCCCCTTCCACATTTTCAAAATTATCTTGCCCTTTAGTTGCTTGTAGCAGAAGACGAGGATGTTGGGTGCTAAAAAGCTTGTGACCAAGGAAACAATTATGAGGGCATTCGGGCTTCCATCTTCTATGATTTGCCATTCAGGGGTTAAGAAGAAGAGAAAATAGGAGACTTCCCGACTAGCTTTGAGGAAGAAAACAACTTAGGAGAGTCGGCAGACTGAGAAGAGGTTGAAAGATGAGAAGCAAACCACTGACACCAAAGGGCCGATTGAATGGACCAGATTAGAGGGGCTCAGTTTGATGAAGTAGGTGCTGACGAAGAAGCAAAAGGTAGAGGAGCTTGTGAAATTCTTCGACTCATTGCTGCTTTTGAAGATGAGGAGTCATACGGGAGTGTGCACCATTGATGCACTCATATTGGCTCCCGACCTGCTACGTCAACCACAAAACTCAATCTCCACCACCGGAAACAGTCCCTGCAAAAGTAGTCGCACAAGCTCTGCCCCTGGAGGGTCCTCTGCCTTAGCATTCGGTTGGTGAGGCAACTGATGTTGATGTTCCCTCGCCTGTTGGGGAGAGCCTCTATATATCAGAGATAAAGAGATTGATCAGTTATTTTTGTTCTTTATTTGATTTTTGTTGTCCACTCTAATGACCCATTATGGTGATGTAGACGAAATAGTAGGGATCGTGGACTACTAACATGAAAGGGTCGGCCACTTCCTACTCTGGAAGCGTTTGTTAGACCTTCTGCCCTTCCCTCAATTAAAGCAATGCCTGACCATCCACCGTCTCTTGCTAACCTAGATTGAGTGGGGTTTCCAAGAGTCATTGGCGCATTGCATGCACAACACTGTAGACTCTTTTGCCTGGGTAGCTGACCTTCAAAGGGAGACCGTCATATCAGATTTTTGAGTGGAGATGTTCGTCCTCCATGCAGATATGGAGACCCTTCTGGCCGAAGTGCTGAGTCTTCTAAGTGAGCTGAGGGAGGTCCAGGCAGAGGTCTAGGCGGCTGGCTCAATCATCTATGTATCAGGCGAAAGAGGAGAAGATAAAAAAATTCAAGTTTGGTCGGTGTGCGTTGTATGCGAGCTTAGTGAGTTGGAGTCTAGTCTTAGCCGATGTGACTAAAACCCCAGCTATAAAATATTTTTTATCATAAATAAAATTCTTATTATTTTGTGAAAATTTTTAAAATATTAATTATTTTCTATTCTCAAATTTCACGGTGATTTGAGTGCATTTTGAAGGTTGATGTATGGATGTGAGATGCTTTGAATCCAGTATGCACCCTACATATAGAGTTGAGCAGAAACTCGGTGAATACTTTTCACTTTCGCCTCCCTTGGGTCGGCTTTTCTTAGAGCATCATGGCCTCCAAGTATTCTCGTCAGTTTTTCTTAGGTTCAGTGAGGTTGATCGAGAGATCTATCTTGACAGATTTTAATGTCGAGCTAATGGATGATGCTTGTGTGTGTGACACAATTGTCATGTTGGACCTAGTTGACTTGGACATATAAGCTACCGACTCTCTAAGGGATGACCTCATTTTCTATCTGAACTAATTTCATTGGGGGCTTTGGCTGCCTCTTTGTACAGTACTTAGGTCGATCTTTAACTACTATAGAGTGATCCAAGCCCTGATCAAACCAAACTCTATTGACATCATTTATTTTGATTTTACTAGTGTAAGGTGTCTAACTGCATGGATGAAGACATGCACTCGGGACCTCCCGACACTTGTTCTGGGCAAGTAGCCAGGGTTGGTAGCGATTCCGCCCTACCCTAAAAATTTCCCCCGGGGAGGCCCATTTTGGGATGTGAGACATGTTTGGTGCCTGATTTAATGATTAGAAGTCACCGCAAATCCATCGGAAACCTCCCATGACCATAGGAAGTCAGAGAGTCCACCTACGTGTGCTATGAAAATATTAGGGTTTGGGACACCCTACTCGTGTCGCGGCTCAAGACGACCGTTGATACCAATTTATCAGATAAATGACCAACCAAAATACTCAATTTTGAATTTATGGGACTATATTTCACTCACATAGAGTCTCCCATAACTTCTGTATTCAAACAAATCTTTTGTCGGACATTCCTAGCAAAAATTTGGGTTTCATGCAAGACTGGCACCCCGGGGTCATCCATGGGGGCTCACGCACCCAAAATACCTTTCCAGACCATCGAGCTCAAACATTCATAGATCTAAGACATGATTTAAAAAATTGGCATAGAACCGGTGCCTAGGCTCTGAAGAAACTGGGTGCCAAGGCCCCATATAGGCAAAAAATAGGGACTTCCCTTAGATCTTAGTGCCTAGGCATCTTATGTCTTGTGCCATGACCCTAGAATCAACATATTGAGGCCATGACACCTGAAAAATGGGTTCCTAGGAGCCACTCTACATCTAGGTCAAGAAAATGACCAATTTTGACGTTGTTTTGACAACGTTTCGCGCCGAATAGCCTCGGGACCTTACAAGTGGGTGGCTAATCTCCATTTTTACCCTTATCTAGAAGGACACAATGCCTCTTTTGGGGGGTATTTTAGAGACCTTGGTTCATAATCTCCATTTTTCCCTCATCCCATTTTGTTTAGCTGCAATTTTTCTTGAGAAAGGACTCACTCATCCCTCTCTCCACCTCCTTCTTCTTCCTCTTCGACTAGGCCATGGGGGACTTGAAAGAAGGTTCATGGGGATGAGCTTTTGAAGGCTTTGGAGGTTCTTTGGAGGAGATTCTTTGAGAGAGAGAGAGCAAGGAAGAGGGGCTTCTCTTTCCCTCCTTCATCTTCTTCTTCTTCCTCCTTCCCCCCTTTTCTTCCTCCTCACCATATTCATCATCCTCTACATTTTGTGAGGAAGTGAGAAGGAATTCTTAAGGAAAAGCTTGAGAGCGAGGTGACCACTCTCTTATACTAGAGGAGAGCATCATCCTAGCTCACTGGATGATTGCCGAGGGTCTCTGAAGTCTGGTTGAACGTGGGCTTCTCTCTTACCGATAAAAGAGCTTCTTCCTACAGGAAGACACGTGTCTACAACCATCATAGTGGTGAGACTTCCCTAAATTTTAGCTGACCCTAGGATTAGTCTAGCCTAGGCACGTGGGTTCCATCTTTCATGTAGGGTGGATGTGTCGCGCCGCCTGTGTGATGGATCGTTAATTTCTCTAGAAGAAGCTCTAGGTTAGGATCATCTTGCTTTGGCCAAGTCTTGTACGGAGCCAAGTAATTCTCCATTTTGTGAGACTTAAGACTTAATTCTACCAAGTTGTATCCCAATTTGCCACGGCTTTGGCGCCCTCAACTTTTCTTAGAGAATTTGGTTGAGTTCAATCTTAGAGGATGGAAAAGACTTTGTAGCTAGTCCATCCTGCAAGATCGTAGGCATTCATAGAGCAGAAAAAAAGCTTTGTAGCTATTCCACCCTATGAATAGTAGAGAATTTCCCCTACAAGAAATCAGAGAGGAAGTTGTTCACATTATCATGCCAAAGCTGGAGGCGGCTATGCCTCAAATCTAAAGTGTCAATTCTAGGTACCTATGTGAGGTTGTTAGGATTAGTTTGACGTGCCATCGACCATATTGGATTGCATTGCTTATGCATGTCCATTCATGGCATCTTTGGTGTGTGAATCATATTGCATGTGGTATGCATGATCGTTTGAGCACCTTGGGTCGATTGACCATCCTGAGCCGATCCCTGATCGTTCAATCGACCAGTCTAGGCTGATCATCCTATCTTTCGGGTTTCATTGATCACTGCGTGTTTGTTGACCTCACTTTTGGTTGATTTTTAGTTTTTCCTCTTTAGTAGCCTAAGTTCTATCCATAGCTGTTAACTATTCTTAGAAAACTAGGAAAGGAACCCTCAACTAGAAAAGGAACTCTAAACTCTTCTGTGCTCAACTTGAAGTTCCATATACTGGTCCAAACCTCTAGCACTTAGTAGGTGGGGCCACTATAGAGGAAGCTCAAGGGGAGTCCCCATAGAATTTTTTGACCTTAGGGTTGACCCTGGGTGTTGGTCTGGAGCTAGTTTACTCACTTGCACTCACTTGCACCCACTTTCACTCATAACCATAAAACCCATTTTTGTTGACTTTGATCCCTTGATCTTTTAGGAAACTTATATAGATGGCCCCCTAGACTCACTGACCATAAAGTTAGGGTTTAGCTAAGACCAGTATATAGAGGACCCAAATGGGAATTTCATTGGTTCATAGCTCATATAAGCTGGTTGGCACCCTAACTCTACCAAAATATCCAACTCGACCTTTTGCCCCAAAATCCACCGAAATTACATAAATACCCTTGAAACCCTAAATTTGACCCAAATTCCCAAATTCATCCAAAATACCCAAACTTACTCAAAAATCATTTAAAACTATTTAAGACTATCCAAATTGCCCAAAACATAAAAAAAATTCCAAAATTGCCAAAATAGCCGCGAATTCGCCAAAATTACAAAATACCCTTGGTAGCCCAAACTTTCCCAAAACCCTCAAAATCATTTCAAATGTCCACAAAACCAAATTAAACCCTTTAATTGAACCCAATTTGGCCAATTTGACCACTTTGACAAAAAATGCCCCAAATTGCCTTTAAAGCCCCAATTTCTCCAAATTCACCTCAAATACCCATCAATTTGGCCCCAATCCTCCCCATTTTCAATTCTAAACTCAAATTCATCTTTCATATGATCAATTCAAACCAAATCCAATTTTGATCCAAATTAAACCCCCAATTTTGACACTCTATGACTTAATCTCACCTAATTGAACCATATGATCCACTCAATTGCCCCAATTTGAATACTAAATTCTTTATAACAATCCTACACATCAAATTGGACCTTCAATTGGCCTCGTTCAAGCCTTAATTTCACTCAATTTCAACCCTGTCGGCACTATTTTTGGTGTGGGGTTTGCCCGTAAGAAGCTGTCAGTCATCAGAATTGAAATCCCGTTGCTCGCTTCGGAAGGACATTAAAAATTTTAGTTTTGAAAAAGATGAAGTCAAACTGACCCCATAATTTTCATAGTTTAAATGAAAGA
>JXCR01143388.1:273633-293136 GCA_002079205.1 Phalaenopsis hybrid cultivar
ATTCACCAGATTAAGAGTGGGGAGCAGGTCCATGCAACCTTCTTTATCTCTGGTAAAAGGCCTTGGGTTCATTTAAACTTTACTATGTTGCTTAATAATTTATTCTAAGAACAACCTGATGCTCAATAAACATTGATGTCTTGATTATTCCCAAGAATAAGGTAAATATCATTTACCTTTTAATTTGAAAATTGGTAAGGATCCTTTAGGGGACAAATTAGTATTATTAAGAACACTTAGCCAAAATTTTAGTCCTAATTGGACTTGTGATGTTTTAAAAGAGTTTGATTATGTTGATTTTTCTAGAATTTTAGTCCTAATTGGACTTGTGGTGTTTTAAAAGAATTTGATTATGTTGATTTTTCTAAATCTTCTTTTAACGAGTGGATTTCGACTTAAATTTTACCACTTGAGCCCTTAAGTCCTCAATGTATTAAGTGTGTGTATTGATTTTGAAAACATTTAAAACTTTAAATGATCATTATCAAGCCCTTAAGATCTGAATGTATTTAAATGTATGTATAGATTTTGAAAAGATTTAAAACTTCAAGTGATCATTATCAAGATCATTTAAATATCATTTTAATAAGGGTATGAAATCATTGATTTCCAAAATTATACCCCTAAATTCAAAAGTCATTTTTGATTAATGAAGTTTTTAGAATTTTGATAATTATGAGAATTATTCTTTTATCTTGTGATTTGGTAAAGTGAAGTGGGTTAAAATCTTGATAATTATGGGAATTATCCTTTTTATCTTGTAATTTGATAAATTGAAGTGGGTTTCTACCAATTAAGCCCATTTTTGGTTGCAAACCATTAAATGAGTTAATTAATATTAGAAATTACCATTTCCCATTTTTGTTAAGCCTAAATGTTCATTAAGGCCAAAATATCCAAAATTACCATTTTGCCCCTAAGGGTCCAAACTTTCATAATTTGTCAAATTTAAGTCAAACGACTTTGGAATTTTTATGTAACCCTACTGATAAGTCAATTAAGACATCAGAGGAGAAAATGTGGATTTTCACAATTTAATTTAATTCATAGAATTATTTTCATGCATAAATATGCATCTTTAAAGAAAATTTCAAAAGATGATCAGAACACCTCCTAATCACTTGAAATTTTTATGCGAGCGAACCCTAGACCAGAAAGTCCTTTGGCCAAAATTTCATAATTTTTTAAAGTTTCTGTGATTTATTAGAATTAANGCTCTAGCCATAGGAAACTTACATGAATATTTGTAGAATTTTCTAAACCCCATGCAATTTTCTATAATTATTTGAACAGAAAATGCATAAGAACTTAGGAAATTAAGATCTCTGTCTAGAGATCTCCTATGTCTTTGAAAAAATGCTTAAATTGTTCACCTTCAGAGGCTACAACATATAAAAATTTAGAGTTAAGGTGTTAATTCCATATGAATGGAGAATTTTACAACATATAAAAGTTTGGAGTTAAGGTATTAATTCCATATGAATGGAGAAATGAAAAACCCCTAAACATATAAAAATTTGAAGTTAAGATATTAATTCCATATGAATGGAGAATTGAAAAACCCCTAACCCTAATTTATTTTTTAAAAATAATTCATGCATCAAATTAATGTGAAAATTATTCCACATGAATCTCCTCTGTTCACTGAGCAAGAGGGTATTTTTATTTTATTTTTATGAGTTTTCTACACAAAGATATGGATTTTTGAAGTTTAATAGCTATTTTCTGCATTTTTTAAATACCCTATTTATCTATTCAAAACGCGGGCTGACTAGATCCTCGGATCCGTCGAAAAGCCACGCAACGTGCTCCCATTTGACGCCGCCTTCTGAGTCAGCTGCCACGCGTCGACCATCCGGCTTGATCTCCGCCGTCCATTCAATACACGCGCAGATGGACGACATCCGTTCATCGTCCCCAATAGCCTTAACCGAGAACCGTCCACACTAAAACCTTAAGATCTCTGCCTAGACTCAACCAAATCACTTCGGGTTTGATCCTATGGACTCGTCTAAGTGAGACGAACATATCTATACGATTAATAAGCCATGAAATTAAGCCATNATCTTCCTCAACTCCTCCGACATCTTTTTAGTTTTTAACATAATATTAAAGAGTTGTGAAGTCATGAAACACCGAAATCTTCTAAATATTTACACACTACAATTAGGATATCATCAGGTCCTACTGATTTTTTACTCNCACTCCTCCGACATCTTTTTAGTTTTTAACATAATATTAAAGAGTTGTGAAGTCAAGAAACACCGAAATCTTCTAAATATTTACACACTACAATTAGGATATCATCAGGTCCTACTGATTTTTTACTCTTAATTTTCTTTAAATCCTCCTTAACATATTTATTACTAATACGACGATAAAAATAACATATTTTATTATTATTATTATTATTAAGATTACTAGGATCGATTGTAACTTTATTGAAAATTTTATCAAAATAGCTTACTCACCTATGTTGAATATCGTCCTTTAAGAAAAACACATTTTGATTTTCATCTATAATCAACTTTACTTGAATTAACTCATTACTTTTCTATTTTCTTTGTTTGGTTAATTTATACATATATTTTTAACCCTCTTTAGTATCTAATCTATTATAAAGATCATTAAAAGCTGATTTTTAAGCGTCATGAATTGTTCATTTAGACTCCTTACGAGTCATCTTATATTTTTCACATTCTCTATGCTTTTACATTTAAACTAATTTTTATAACACAANATTTTAGCGTCATGAATTGTTCATTTACTCCTTACGAGTCATCTTATATTTTTCACATTCTCTATGCTTTTACATTTAAACTAATTTTTATAACACAACTTCTTATATTTTAACTTTTCTTGCACATTATTATTTCACCACTAACTATTTTTATTAATAAAAACATTTCATTTTGATTCTCCAAGTACATCTTTTGTCACTTGTTTAATCGTGTTTGATATTTATCCCATATAGAATTCTTATTTTCATGAACATCTCAATTCTTGAAATCATGAAGCTTCCTTTTAAAGATAATTTTATTCATGTCTTATGTGTCCCAATCTAATTTTATAACAATATTTCCTTGAATTTTAATCTTACAACTCTTCATCTAAAAATTCAAAACTAATAACCAATGTTGAGTAATTAAATTGCACTTGGAATGACTTTACAAACTTTACACTCTTGACGATCTCTTTTTCTCANCCACTTGTTTAATCGTGTTTGATATTTTATCCCATATAGAATTCTTCTTTTCATGAACATCTCAATTCTTGAAATCATGAAGCTTCCTTTTAAACATAATTTTATTCATGTCTTATATGTGTCCCAATCTAATTTTATAACAATATTTCCTTGAATTTTAATCTTACAACTCTTCATTTAAAAATTCAAAACTAATAATCAATGTTGAGTAATTAAATTGCACTTGGAATGACTTTACAAACTTTACACTCTTGACGATCTCTTTTTCTCATAAGAAAATAATCAATTTATATCTATTAGATCCATTTATATAAATAATAATATACCCATCTCATTTCTTAAAAAAAGCATTAAATAGGCTATGGGGAAAAAAGTAACAACATTTTAAAAACTTTTTTATGATAAAAACTTCATATTCTTATCAACTATTATAAACCAAATTTTATTACAAATTACATTCTTATTATAAATTATAAACATATTTAACATACCAGTTGACATATAATTTATTAAAAATATATAATTAATATATATTAAATATATTTAATTTTTTTTTAAAATTATAGCATTGATATTTAAATTTGTATTACAAATTATATTCATGTTATATGGTAGCAATATTTTAATTTTAAAACATTCATAATAAACACTTCATATTCTTATTAACTATTATAAACCATATTTTATTACAAATTATATTCTTATTAAAAATTATAGACATATTAACATACTATTTGAGATATAATATATAAAAATATATAATTAATGTGTACTAAAAATATTTAAAATTTTTAAAAATTATAGCTTTGATATTTAAATTTATATTACAAACTATATTCAATTTATATAGTAACAACATTTTAATTTTAAAAATTCCCTATAACAAACACTTCATATTCTTATTAACTATTATAAACCATATTTTATTACAAATTATATCCTTATTAAAAATTATAAGCATAATTAGCATACTAGTTGAAATATAATTTATAAAAAGTATAATTAATGTGCATTAAACATATTTAATTTTTTTAACAAAATATAATACTGATACTTAATTTATATTACAAATTATATTCAGATTATAGATTTTAATTATTATGAATTATATTTATATATCATATCATAATTTTTTTTTTTATTTGTAAATATATTTCAGATACATATATCTTAATTTATAATATACATATAATTCTATCTTAATGAATCCTATATAAAGTTTCATTCATCTTTATCATATATTTATATTATTACATTATTTAAATCATATTAATAGAAATTAAATATTTATTACATCATGCAGTTAAATCTCCGATTCAACCATTGAACCTGAATCTCTTACTCTTCTAACTCAATGGCAAGTCCAGTAGTTACAACCTTAACAATTACAACTCCCAATTAGAACACAAGCATTGGCAGGGCCATGAATGAATCTCATTGTTTGTTTATGATCGTGTTCAGCTCGATAATTACCACAAAATGAACTATTGTTAATTATGTATGCTTAACAAGTGAAACATGAACAATACCTTCTTTGAGCAAAGTATTCTAGGTGGTAGTTTAATTATGCTTATATATATATATATAGATAAAAATATGCCTATATATGTACATATTGGGTAAATTCATATGCATGCATTTATATTTGTATGGACTTTCAGGTTTATTTTCACAAAAAACTTATATTTGATACAGTAAATCGATGATCAGGATACAAACAAAAAAATCGGCATGTTTCCTTAATGAGCTGAGCTGGACCACCTGAGCTTGCCCATGTTTGGCTCACTTACGTCCCCTTAATGATTGGCCATTGAAAAACTAAGCATTGCATTAATATTTTATGGAAAAAAAAGAAAGATAAATTGATTAACATAAAGCTTTGAAGCATACTTGATCCTGGCTTCTCCACCTCGCGGACAATGTGAGTCATACCAGCCTTATAAGCAAGAAAAGCGGTAAGCTTGCAAGGTTTTGTCGGGTCATCTCTTGGGAATGACTTCACTGCATGAAGAATGTAACAGTACATAAATCATAATACATAAGAAACTGAGCACAATGTTTCTGGGATTTAAGTGATAGAAGCAATGTGCGTTTATTAGCAATACCGATCAAATTGGTAACAGTAAAATCGATTATATAAGTTGTAGTGGTGTATGGCCAAATAAGGAAATAAAAGCTAAGCACAACACATTCTCATCCAAATTTAGCTCGGGGTATAAGATATGTCCATGAACTACAAGATAGCATTTGAAATTTTACAAAATAATGTTTTAAAAATCAGAAAAAATGATTACTAATAACCCTTGATTGTTGCCTTATTGCCATTCAAGAAAACATTTCTTATATCTTATCTAAATTTCAAGTATACTCTCCCCAACAATTGCTGTAGGTAAACTTCAAGGTTCGATAAAATATTCAGCTAAAAGTGGAAAATGATTCAAACACTGCAGGTACAGAGCAACATTAATCCAGAGCGAACAATACACGATCCAGCTGAAATCCATTAACAGATCAACAACTATATATCCTAAGACTAAAACAGAAAAAACATGAGGAAATCACAGATTAACACCAATAAAAGTTAACCAAAGAAAGCACCGCAATGAAGGCAAACTTAAATTATAGGCCTTACAAAAGAAAAATTCCCAATAGAAAAAAAACCTTTCCCACGGTGACGAGAAGAACGTTTTCTTGGAAGAAATCCAAGAGATCCGTGCCTGGGGTGCTCAAACTTCCTATGAGACATATTTCTACTTAACCTGCACAGTATAATTGGAGTTACTAAGAAAATTCTAAAAATTGTAGAATCCTAGCAGCTAATAGAATTGAACAAAAAGATAATAGCAATGTCAGATGTTAAGAGGATCTTAGTCGATGAAGCAAACAGGCGGCATGTGATAAGAAAAAGCAAAAAGCATTTAAGAAACTCAACTAGGCTATTCGTGGTAGCTATCGGATCGGGAGCCGCATGAAAAACAATAAGTATGGAAAATCCAGAGACAAACCTTAAAAGCCGACGTCCCCCTCGCGGCGACGGGCTCCTCTCAGCACAACCCTAATGTTCGATTTATATCTATCAGCAGCAAATAAATTCGTTAGATTAGAATACAGAGACGAGCGCAGGGGAGAATCCGTATTGAAGGCCAGTTCTGATCATTAACCGTTACATCTGGCTCGACCAATCATCCATTTTTTTTCAGATGAGTAATTATTTTTTTTTTTTTAGCATAGCACTAAACCCAACGGCTTGTTATTATTGGTCTTTATTTTCAAATAATATATTACAAGTTCACACAGATTAATAAAATTAATTCATTTAATGTAAGAATTATAACGTTGGTTGGTTGGATGAGAGAAATCAAAAGAGTAGGAAAAGAAAAAAAATAAAGCAATTCACAAATAGTACTAATTTTTTGGAAATAGATTTAGTAGTCTTTCTTGTTGGAAATGACCCTTTTATTTATAGATCATAGGAACAATTTAGTAAATTACATAATTTTCTCTCGCTTAATGAGAACCTAATCATATATTTATGAGTCTTGTATATTTANCAGCTGAGTAATTTTTTTTTTTTTTAGCATAGCACTAAACCCAACGGCTTGTTATTATTGGTCTTTATTTTCAAATAATATATTACAAGTTCACACAGATTAATAAAATTAATTCATTTAATGTAAGAATTATAACGTTAATTGGTTGGATGAGAGAAATCAAAAAGAGTAGGAAAAGAAAAAAAATAAAGCAATTCACAAATAGTACTAATTCTTTGGAAATAGATTTAGTAGTCTTTCTTGTTGGAAATGACTCTTTTATTTATAGATCATAGAAACGATTTAGTAAATTACATAATTTTCTCTCGCTTAATGAGAACCTAATCATATATTTATGAGTCTTGTATATTTACATATTTATAACCGACTTCTTCATTTTTGACCCAAGTAGTCGCTAGTGGCGATGTTCTATATTTGTAACTGCCCTAACACCGTTTTATATTCATAGCTGCTCGGTTTCTTTCTTTGGATTTTGCTCGGTCGTCTGTAGTCTTTTGGTCGACATTTTCGAGGGGATTCATCGTGAAGACTTATCATCCTCATAAGGGTTATTCTATCAGGCAGAAGTTGTTTCCCCATAATCTTATAGACAACCTTTATTTGGATGATAAATTTTCATAAAAGGTTTGGTTAGAGTTCTTTGAGTGATCGTCAATCATGTGAATGCCCTTGTATCAATTAAGTTGTCATTGGTCTAGATGTGCGACATTCTTAAGTTTGGATGAACATTCATTCTATCAGCTCATGATTCAACCAACTAAAATGATGACTCGATTATTTGTTGTCTTCTTTGAGCGATCCGTTGAATCTTTTCAAGATTCTTGTAGTCACATTTCTGATGTACATAGTTAGTTTTATGATTCTCTTATTTCTTTGAAAGTGATAACTGTTGTAAGAATAAGATAATTAAATAAAAAATTTGCTTATGAGTAATAAGTTTTGTTAGTAATTGTATTCCCTAGATTTCCATGCCGCTTTTTCCTATAAATAAACGCAATCAGTGCTCCACTTCCACATTTTCGAAATTATCTTGCCCTTTAGTTGCTTGTAGCAGGAGACGAGGATGTTGGGTGCTAAAAAGCTTGTGACCGAGGAAACAATTATGAGGGCCTTCGGGCTTCCAACTTCTATGATTTGCCCTTCAAGGGTTAAAAAGACGAGAAAATAGGAGACTTCCCGGCTAGCTCTGAGGAAGAAAACAACTTAAGAGAGTCGGCGGACTGAGAAGAGGTCGAAAGATGAGAAGCAAACCACTGGCACCAAAGGGTCGGTTGAATGGACCAGGTCAGAGGGGCACAGTTTGATGAAGTAGGTGGTGTCGAAGAAGCAAAAGGTAGAGGAGATTGTGAAATTCTTCGACTCATTGCTGCTTTTGAAGATGAGGATTCATACAGGAGTGTGCACCATTGATGCACTCGTATTGGCTCCTGACCCGCTACGTCAACCACAAAACTCAATCTCCACCACCCGAACCAGTCCTTGCATAAGTGGTAGCACAAGCTCTGCCCCTGGAGGGTCCTCTGCCTTAGCATTCGGTCGGTGAGGCAACTCATGTTGATGTTCCCTCGCTTGTTGGGTAGAGCCTCTATATGTCAAAGATAGAGAGATTGATCAGTCATTTTTGTTCTTTATTTGATTTTTGTTGTCCCCTCTAATGACCCATTATGGTGATGCAGACGAAATACTAGGGATCGTGGACTACTGACACGAATGGGTCAGCCACTTCTTACTCTGAAAGCTTCTGTTAGACCTTTTGCCCTTCCCTCAATTAAAGCAACGCCCGACCATCCACTGTCTCATGCTAACCTAGATCGAGTGGGGTTGCCAAGAGTCATTGGCGCATCGCATGGACAAGACTGTAGACTTTTTCGCCTGGGTAGCTGACCTTCAAAGGGATACTGTCATATCAAATTTGTGTGGAGATATTCGTCCTCCATGCGGATATGGAGACCCTTCTGGCCGAAGTGCTGAGTCTTCGGGGTGAGCTGAGGGAGGTCCAGACAGAGGTCTGGGCTGCTGGCTCAATCATCTATGTATCAGGCGAAAGAGGAGAGGATAAAAAAATTCAAGTTTGGTGGGTGTGCGTTTTATGCGAGCTTAGTGATTTGGAGTCTAGTCTCAGCCGAGGTGACTAACATCCCAGCTATAAANACTGGCTCAATCATCTATGTACCAGACGAAAGAGGAGAGGATAAAAAAAATTCAAGTTTGGTGAGTGTGCGTTTTATGCGAGCTTAGTGATTTGGAGTCTAGTCTCAGCCGAGGTGACTAACATCCCAGCTATAAAATATTTGTTATCATAAATAAAATTCTTATTATTTTGTGAAATTTTAAAAAAATTAATTATTTTGTATTGTTGAATGTCACGGTGATTTGAGTGTATTTTGAAGGTTGATGTATGGATGTGAGATGTTTCGAATCCATTATGCACCCTACATATAGAGTTAAGCAGAAACTCAGTGAATACTTTTCACTTTCGCCTCCCTTGGGTCGGCTTTTCTTAGAGCATCACGGCCTCCAAGTATTCTCGTCAGTTTTTCTTAGGTTCAGTGAGGTCGATCGAGAGATCTATCTTGACAGATTTTAATGTCGAGCTGATGGATGATGCTTGTGTGTGTGACACAATTGTCATGTTGAACCTAGTTGACTTGGAGATCTAAGCTACCGACTATTTAAGGGATGACCTCATTTTCTATCGGAACCAGTTCCATTGGGGGCTTTGGCTGCCTCTTTGTACAGTGCTTAGGTCGATCTTCAACTACTATAGAGTGATCCCAGCCTTGATCAAACCAAACTCAATTGGCATCATTTATTTTGATTTTACTAGTGTAAGGTGTCTAACTACATGGATCAAGACACCCACTCAGGACCTTCTGACACTTGTTCGGGGCAAGTAGCCAAGGTTGGTAGCGATTCCACCCTACCCAAAAAAATTCTCTTAGGGAGGCCCATTTTGGGATGTGAGGCATGTTTGGTGCCTAATTTAATGATTAGAAGTCACCACAAATCCATCTAAAACCTCCCATGACCATAGGAAGTCAGAGAGTCCACCTACGTGTGCTACAAAAATATTAGAGTTTAGGACACCCTACACGTGTCGCGGCTCAAGACGACCGTTGACACCAACTTATCAAGTGAATGACCAACCAAAATACTCCATTTTGAATTTATGGGACTATATTTCACTCACATAGAGTCTTCCATAACTTCTGGATTCAAACAAATCTTCTATCGGGCATTCCTAGCGAAAATTTGGGTTTAGGGCAAGACTTGCACCCCGGGGTCATCCATGGCGGCTCACGCACCCAAAATACCTTTCCAGACCATCGAGCTCAAACATTCATAGATTTAAGACATGATTTAAAAAATTGGCACAAAACCGGTGCCTAAGCTCTGAAGAAACTGGGCGCCAAGGCCCCATATAGGCAAAAAATCGGGACTTCCCTTAGAGCTTAGTGTCTAGGCGTCAAATGTCATGTGCCATGACCCTAGAATCAACATGTTAAGGCCATGAAACCTGAAAAATGAGTTCTTAGGAGCCACTCTGCATCCAGGTCATGAAAATGACCAATTTTGACGTCGTTTTGACACTGTTTCGTGCCGAATAGCCTCGGGACCTTTACGAGTGGGTGGCTAATCTCCATTTTTAACGTCATCTAGAAGAATCCAATGCCTCTTTTGGGGGGTATTTTGGAGACCTTTGTTCATAATCTCCATTTTTCCCTCATCCCATTTCGTTTAGCTGCAATTTTGCTCGAGATAGGACTTCGGTCGTCCCCTTCTCCACCTCCTTCTTCTTCCTCTTCGACCAGGTCATGAGGGAATTGAAAGAAAGCTCATGGGGATGAGCTTTCGGAGGCTTAGGAGGTTCTTTGGAGGAGATTCTTTGAGAGAGAGCAAGGAAGAGGGGCTTCTCTTTCCCTCCTTCATCTTCTTCTTCTTCCTCCTTCCCCCCATTTCTTCCTCCTCACCTTCTTCTTCATCCTCTACATTTTGTGAGGATGTGAGAGGGAATTTTTGAGGAAAAGCTTGAGAGTGAGGTGTCTACTCTCTTATACTAGAGGAGAGCATCATCCTAGCTCACTGGATGATTGTCGAGGGTCTCCGGAGCCTGCTTGAACGNTCATTTTGTGAGGATGTGAGAGGGAATTCTTGAGGAAAAGCTTGAGAGCGAGGTGTCTACTTTCTTATACTAGAGGAGAGCATCATCCTAGCTCACTGGATGATTGTCGAGGGTCTCCGGAGCCTGCTTGAACGTGGGCTTCTCTCTTACCGATAAAAGAGCTTCTTACTACATGAAGACACGTGTCCAAAACCATCATAGTAGTGAGACTTCCCTAACTTTTAGCGGACCCTAGGATTAGTCTTGCCTAGGCATGTGGGTTCCATCTTTCATGCAGGGTGGATGTGCCGCTCCGCCTGTGTGATGGATCATTGATTTCTCTAGAAAAAGCCATAGGTTAGGATCACCATGCGTTGGCCAAGTCCTGCACGGAGCCAAGTGATTCTCCATCTTAATTCTACCAAGTCGGATCCCAATTTGCCACGGCTTTGGCGCCCTCCACTTTTCTTAGAGAATTTGGTTGAGTTCAATCTTAGAGGATGGAAAAGGCTTTGTAGCTAGTTCATCCTGTAAGATCGTAGACGTTCATAAAGCAGAAAAAAAGCTTTGTAGCTATTCTGCCCTATGAACGGTGGAGAGTTTCTCTTATAAGAAATAGAAGGGGAAGCCGTTCACATTATGATGCCAAAGCTGGAGGCGGCTATGCCTCAAATCTAAGTGTGTTAATTCTAAGTACCTATGTGAGGTTATTAGGATAAGGTTGGTGTGCCATCGACTGTATTGGATTTCATTGCTTATGCATGTCCATTCGTGGCATCTTTGGTGTGTGAATCATATTGCATGTGGTANCAATTCTAAATACCTATGTGAGGTCATTAGGATGAGGTTGGTGTGACATCGAATGTATTGGATTTCATTGCTTATGCATGTCCATTCGTGGCATCTTTGGTGTGTGAATCATATTGCATGTGGTATGCATGATCGTTTGAGCACCTTAGGTCGATTGACCGTCTTAGGCCGATCCCTGATCGTTCGATCGACCATCCTAGGCTGATCACCCTATCTTTTAGGTTTCATTGATCACTACGTGTCTGTTGACCTCACTTTTGGTTGAGGTTTAGTTTTCTCTCTTTAGTAGCCTAAGATCTAGCCATAGGACTTTCCTGTTGACTATTCATAGAAAACTAGAAAAGGAACCCTCACCTTTAGAAACTCTAAACTCTTCTGTGCTCAACTTGAAGTTCCATATACTGGTCCAAACCTCTAGCACTTAGTAGGTGGGGCCACTATAGAGAAAGCTCAAGGGGAGTCCCCATAGGATTGTCTGAACTTAGGGTTGACCCTGGGTGTTGGTCTGGAGCTAGTTTACTCACTTGCACTCACTTGGACCCACTTTCACTCACAACCCTAAAACCCATATTTGTTAACTTTGATCCCTTGATCTTTTGGAAAACTTATATAGATGGTCCCATAGACTCACTGGCCATAAAGTTACGGTTTAGCTAAGACAAGTACATAGAGAATCCAAATGAGAATTTCATTGGTCCATAACTCATATAAGGTGGTTGGCACCCCAACTCTACCAAAATATCCAACTCGGCCTTTTGCCCCCAAATCCACCCAAATTACCTAAATACCCTTGAAACCCTAAATTTGACCAAAATTNAAACTTGAAGTTCCATATACTGGTCCAAACCTCTAGCACTTAGTAGGTGGGGCTACTATAGAGAAAGCTCAAGGGGAGTCCCCATAGGATTGTTTGAACTTAGGGTTGACCCTAGGTGTTGGTCTGGAGCTAGTTTACTCACTTGCACTCACTTGGACCCACTTTCACTCACAACCCTAAAACCCATATTTGTTGACTTTGATCCCTTAATCTTTTGGAAAACTTATATAGACGGTCCCATAGACTCACTGGCCATAAAGTTACGGTTTAGCTAAGACAAGTACATAGAGGATCCAAATGGGAATTTCATTGGTCCATAACTCATATAAGGTGGTTGGCACCCCAACTCTACCAAAATATCCAACTCGGCTTTTTGCCCCCAAATCTACCCAAATTACCTAAATACCCTTGAAACCCTAAATTTGACCAAAATTTCCAAATTCATCCAAAATACCCAAACTTGTTAAAAATTTATTTAAAACCATTTGAAACTACCCAAATTGCCCAAAACATCCCAAAAATTCCAAAAATTGCCAAAATATACCCGCAAATTTGCCAAAATTACAAAATACCCTTGGTAGCCCAAACTTTTCCAAAACCTTCAAAACCATTTCAAATGTCAACAAAACCAAATTAGACCCTTTAATTGAACCCATTTTGGCCAATTTGACTACTTTGATAAAAAAAGCCCTAAATTACCTTTAAAGACCCAAATTTTTGAAATTCACCTCAAATACCCCTCACTTCGTCCCCAATCCTCCCCAATTTCAATTATAAACTCAAATTCATCTTTCATACTTAAAACCAAATCCAAGCNATTTGGCCAATTTGACCACTTTGACAAAAAAAACCCTAAATTGTCTTTAAAGACCCAAATTTTTGAAATTCACCTCAAATACCCCTCAATTCGTCCCCAATCCTCCCCAATTTCAATTATAAACTCAAATTCATCTTTCATACTTAAAACCAAATCCAAGCCTAATTGACCCATACTTTGAGCTCAATTTTGATCCAAATTAAACCACAATTTTACCCTATGACTTAATCTCACCTAATTGAACCATATGATCCACTCAATTGCCCCAATTTGAATACTAAATTCTTCTTAACAATCCTACACATCAAATTGGACCTTCAATTAGCCTTGTTCAAGCCTAAATTTCATTCAACTTCAACCCACATTCAAAATCCCTGAATTTGCCCCCAATTGGCTATGTCTTCAAATTCCACCAAATTAAATGCCCTAAACCCAAATTTGACACTTGATTTATATTGAAAACTTTTTATGATATTCCTCTAGACCGTTTTGAACCATCATTTTGGACCTAACCCAACCTTAGACTAACCTAAAACCAAGTCTAACCCAACACCCCCAAATTGACCAAATGCCCAAAATCTTCAAAATTGAATTTCNTAAATTGGACCTTCGATTAGCCTTGTTCAAGCCTCAATTTCATTCAATTTCAACCCACATTCAAAATCCCTGAATTTTCCCCCAATTGGCTGTCTTCAAATTCCACCAAATTAAATGCCCTAAACCCAAAATTGACACTTGATTTATGTTGAAAACTTTTTATGATATTCCTCTAGACCATTTTGAACCATCATTTTGGACCTAACCCAACCTTAGCCTAACCTAAAACCAAGTCTAACCCAACACCCCCAAATTGACCAAATGCCCAAAATCTTCAAAATTGAATTTCCAAACCAATTCAAAATTACTCCAAATATATTCTAAACTCCTCATGAAAATTACCCACACAAAAGTGCTCAATCAATTGAGCTCAATAGCATGGCTAGCTCAACCCAAAACCCACATCAAGCCACGTGACCAAAATAGACCCTTTCACATAAATTGACTTAATCAAACCAAATTGGTCAACCAGGGACGCCCACAATAACTAAGCTCCTCCTTTGGATAAGGATGAACCATCCTAAATCCGCCCATGTGAGCTATGGACCAAATGGGTCCCTAAATTAAGGGATTTCATCCCATTTTTGGGCCTTAACCAAGAAATCTCCTCCATCATGGCAAACCATTGAGGGTTAATCACAATTAACCCTCTATCTGGCTCACCTGACCACCTCCCCTGCTCTAGCCAGCCACCCTACTCACTGGAAAATGCCAAAGCTGTGAGCCACCACTCCTAAATCAAACGTACTTTTTGTCCTAGAGGCCAACTCACCTTAACTGCTCTTTAGAGCTCTTCAGCCCGCCACCTAAACAACTCTTTTCACCCATTAACTGGCCGTGAGCCCTAAGCCCTTCTATTTAAACCATCTTCTCCNGTTGGTCAACCAGGGACGCCCACAATAACTAAGCTCCTTTTTTGGATAAGGATGAACCATCCTAAATCCGCCCAGGTGAGCTATGGACCAAATGGGTCCCTAAATTAAGGGATTTCATCCCATTTTTGGGCCTTAACCAAGAAATCTCCTCCATCATAGCAAACCATTGAGGGTTAATCACAATTAACCCTCTCTCTGGCTCACCTGACCACCTCCCCTGCTCTAGCCAGCCACCCTACTCGCTGGAAAATGCCAAAGCTGTGAGCCACCACTCCTAAATCAAACCTACTTTTTGTCCTAGAGGCCAACTCACCTTAACTGCTCTTTAGAGCTCTTCAGCCCTCCACCTAAACAACTCTTTTCACCCATTAACTGGCCGTGAGCCCTAAGCCCTTCTATTTAAACCATCTTCTCCATGGCCAAAGGAGAGGTTTTCCAAATTCTTGGGGAAACTCTGTTAAAATCTAACCAAAGACTCTCCAAGCATTCCTTAGCTTAAGTCAACCATTTTCCCCCTCTGATTCCCACTGTGAGAGCCCAATTTTGAGCTCAAACTTTCAGCTTAGATTAGGACATCTCTCCATAGTCCACAAAACTTAAATTAATTGTGCACACACCATCCCTAGAGTAAGAGGAGTCGATTCCCCATCAAAGCCCCCTTTGAAACAACCTCTAGGATAGCTCTAGACCAACACTTGAAATCCACCTTGGTAGAAATCATACCTAGACAATTCACCATGGGACAAGACTTCATCTAGAGGTTTGTTGGACTCAATCAAAGCTACCACAACCATCTGATTGAGGTCTCCCCTTTCAGACAAAGGTATTGAGCTCTAACCATAACCCGAGCTTATTTTAATTCTCCATGAGTATTAGATTGATTTCATAGTTGATTAACCATATAATTGTGTTTGTCTTGAGTAGATGAAGGTTTAAAAAAAAACCCCATGTTATTTGGTTAAGTCTACGCAAAGATCTTAGGGTTTTAGTGTGGACGGTTTATGGGTTAGGTCACTTGAGGATGATGAATGGATGTCGTCCGATCGTGCATGTATCCAATGGATGGAGGAGATCAAGCCGGATAGACTCTTGGTGCGTGAACCACAGACCACGTGGCATGCCTAGGTGGAAAGCGCAATAAATGGGAGCACGCTGCGTCGTCTTTCGGAGCTGCCTATGATCCAGTCAGCGCCGCGTGGATAAGTAGATAAATAAGGGTTTTATGAATTAAATTAAATGCCATATATTTAAAAATTCATATCTTTTCATAAAAAATCATAAAAATAAAAGAAAAATACCCTCTTGCTCAGTGAACATAGGAGAATAATGTGGATTAAAAATAAAAATTATTTACCAAGTATATGATTTTTAGTGAATTAAACATCCTCTATGGTATTTCAATTCTCCATGACTAAATATGGCTCACCGTGACTTGAAATTTCTAAGGTTTATTCCTCATCACAGATGGGACGTTCTCTGATTTTTCCAAGGTCAGAAGGCATCTCTATGCTTTTAGCCCTAATTTTCAAGCTAGGGTGACCATTTTGGCTTATTTTAATTGTATAAATCAAAATATCATTTGTAAAATTATGAGGATAATTTTAGTAGGTTTCCTATGGTCAGAGAAGTCTAGGAAAAATATTATGATGTTTTGAATTATTTTGTACATTTCTACATTTAATCAAATGTATACNTGGGACGTTCTCTAATTTTTCCAAGGTCAGAAGGCATCTCTATGCTTTTAGCCCTAATTTTCAAGCTAGGGTGGCCATTTTGGCTTATTTTAATTATATAAATCAAAATATCATTTGGAAAATTATAAGGATAATTTTAGTAGGTTTCCTATGGTCAGAGAAGTCTAGGAAAAATATTATAATGTTTTGAATTATTTTGTACATTTCTACATTTAATCAAATGTATACACCTAGTGTTAATTTATGTAAATTATATACTTATAAAAAATTGACAAAATCAATTCCACATTTTGCATAAAAATCATATTTACTTAATGTAAAATTTAAAAATTATTTGGCTTAGTTTAAGCACTAAAATTGATTAAAAATAATTATAATAAATTACATAAGCTTAAAAAAATCATGAAAAATAGTTTTATGAGTTTCTTGTGATCAGGGGCATTTAATAAAAATGAAATATATTTTTGTGAAAATATGTCATTTTTAAAGTGTATTTTGAATTAAAAATAATTAAAATAATCAAAAGTTTAAAAAATACAAAAAATAGTTCAAAATGTGTGCAAGTTTTCCCTGATCTCTTAGAAATCATTAGAAAATTTGCCCTAATTTTTTCTAAGTTAAAAATAAATTTTAAAAGCTTAAAGTGAATTTTCCTTATTTTCTCATTAAAATAATTATAATAAATAAATTAAAATTCATAAAAATACAAAATTTGATTCTCTGAGTTTTCTAAACTTAGAGAAGTCTAATAAAAATATAAAAATAATTTTAGTAATTAAAACATTATTTTCTATTTTAATTAAATCATTGAAATTGATCCAAAATTAAATAATAATATTAATAATTTAATTCAAAAAGTCATGAAAATTTGCCTAAGTGTTTCTCTTACTTAAGGAAACCTCTAATAATTTTCTCATAAATAAAAACTTTATTTTGTATAGTATAATAAATCAATTTTGAAAATCCTATTTCCTGAATTTAAATAATTATTTAAATTAAATTAAATTAAAAAAAAACAAAAAAACCACATTATTCTCCGTTGATGTTTCAATTAACTCGTGGATATGCCACTCTGAATTTTCAAGTCATTTGAGTTGTGTTTAATGAGTTATGAGGTAAAATACCCAAAGGGTAAAATAGTCATTTTAGATTNTAAAATCCTATTTCCTGAATTTAAATAATTATTTAAGATAAATTAAATTAAAAAAAAATAAAAAAACCACATTATTCTCCGTTGATGTTTCAATTAACTCGTGGATATGCCACTCTGAATTCTCAAGTCATTTGAGTTGTGTTTAATGAGTTATGAGGTAAAATACCCAAAGGGTAAAATAGTCATTTTAGATTNTCGGTCATCTTTAACAACATAATATGTCTACATCAGCTAAACCATTCTCTCTTTAATATTAAACAACCAAGCCATAGGACTTCGAGGTGGTTTGCTTATGCAACATAAATCCTCAACTTTTCTTTAGGCCTTTGCACAGCTCTGTTGTACAATTTAAGCCCTAACTCGTCTTAGGATTTCGAAGTTATCGTTCGTCACGACCTAAATTCTCATATATTCTAAACTATTTTTATGATTGTTTCACGCAAGTGTGAGTCCTAATTAATAAAATTGATAGGATGAAACATTTAAATATTTATCTCCAGAATTGAAGCCAACCATAGGGTAGCTTGGGAAGTCACCGAAGTTCTCCTCCGAGTCTGTGATATCCCCTAGTTCTTTCTCCTTTGGATTCTACAATAAATGTTCCAAATTTGAGTCATTCCCCTTTTACACATCTTTGTCCAATCTCGTTGAAAAGTCCTATCTTTTTGACCTATTTGAAGATAATATTCCTTGAAATTTTATAGAGAGTTTTCTTAGGTGACTTCGGTTATCTAAGATGTAATTAATTATCGGGGCTTGCCCTTATAGGAAGCTTTTTCGAACCCAACTTAATATAAAACCTATTTAATTCTTTGTATTAAATAGGAGAACTTGTTGGCTTATAAATAAAATGATTTTTGAAAACCAAACAGATGTCATATATTTCTTAATTTAATTGATCGAGCCTCACCCTCAAGTCTTGTGTTTATCTTTTGGGATAAATACATTGCTTGAGGTGTAGTGTTCATTTTGAACTATGAAAGATATAAGAATAGTTTGATTTCATATTTTTCTAAAATTATATATATATATANACACAGTCATCTTTAACAACATAACATGTCTACATCAGCTAAACCATTCTCTCTTTAATATTAAACAACCAAGCCATAGGACTTTGAGGTGGTTTGCTTATGCAACATAAATCCTCAACTTTTTTTTAGGCCTTTGCACAACTCTGTTGTACAATTTAAGCCCTAACTCGTCTTAGGATTTCGATGTTATCGTTCGTCACGACCTAAATTCTCATATATTCTAAACTATTTTTATGATTGTTTCACGCAAGTGTGAGTCCTAATTAATAAAATTGATAGGATGAAACATTTAAATATTTCTCTCCAGAATTGAAGCCAACCATAGGGTAGCTTGGGAAGTCATCGAAGTTCTCCTCTGAGTCTGTGATATCCCCTAGTTCTTTCTCCTTTGGATTCTACAATAAATGTTCCAAATTTAAGTCATTCCCCTTTTACACATCTTTGTCCAATCTCGTTGAAAAGTCCTATCTTTTTGACCTATTTGAAGATAATATTCCTTGAAATTTTATAGAGAGTTTTCTTAGGTGACTTCGGTTATCTATGATGTAATTAATTATCGGGGCTTGCCCTTATAGGAAGCTTTTTTGAACCCAACTTAATATAAACCCTATTTAATTCTTTGTATTAAATAGGAGAACTTGTTGGCTTATAAATAAAATGATTTTTGAAAACCAAACAGATGTCATGCATTTCTTAATTTAATTGATCGAGCCTCACCCTCAAGTCTTGTGTTTATCTTTCGGGATAAATACATTGCTTGAGGTGTAGTGTTCTTTCATTTTGAACTATGAAAGATATAAGAATAGTTTGATTTCATATTTTTCTAAAATTATATATATATATATATA
>JXCR01143388.1:311427-326127 GCA_002079205.1 Phalaenopsis hybrid cultivar
TGGTGCCATTCTACAAATTTTATAAATTCCAAAAATATCTTCAAAAGTCAAGTCTAAGTTACTAAACTAAAGTTTCAAAGTATAAACCACACTTCCCATGCAATTTCCATTGATTGTTTTCTCATTTTTACCATGAATAGTGAATTTTTTAATTTCTCCAAATGTGCTCAAAATACATAGTGAAAATCAAAATTTTTTGCATAAAAGTAAAGTTCTTACCTCAAGAAACTTGGATCTAGCAAATTTCACTTGATTCCACCAAGAAATCTTCACTTTAGATGTGCCATATCCCTAAAAAATCACAAACTCGAGAGGTTGAAGGTGACAGTGGTGTTAAAAATGGTGATTTTCGGGCTGAAATTTCACTTTTAACCATTTGCGAACTGGTTTTCGTGAACCGATGCTTAAGCACGGGTAAATGGTGCTTAGGCACCTGCCTCTCTGGTTGGCTCGCGCTTAAGCACGAGATGTGGCGCTTAGGCTNAGTTAAAAATGGTGATTTTTGGGCTGAAATTTCACTTTTAACCATTTGCGAACTGGTTTTCGTGAACTGGTGCTTAAGCGCGGGTAAATGGTGCTTAGGCACCTGCCTCTCTGGTTGGCTCGCGCTTAAGCACGAGATGTGGCGCTTAGGCTCCAGTGCATGATTTTCAAAATTTTTAAATTAAAGTAAAATGCTCTATTTGCCTAAGTAAACCACCCCTAAATGGTCTCATAACACTTAAATGACTATTTTCAACTTCCTATAACTCCCCTCTCTCTCTCTCAAAATTCTTCATAATAACTATTTCAATTTGAGGCTAAAAATAACACAAATTTTCACACAAACAAACTTATATTAAATAAAAAACAAGTACAAATATCTTTAAACACTTAATTCTCACTCCAAATAGTCTTGGATGAGAAAATTTTCCTAAATNAAAACTTATACTAAATAAAAAACAAGTACAAATATCTTTAAACATTTAATTCTCACTTCAAATAGTCTTGGATGAGAAAATTTTCCTAAATACAATTACATAACAATCATTTCACAATTAAACACATATAAGAGTCATTAATACTAAAAACAAGACTTAAACACTAAACCACTTGAAAAACAACAACTTCTAACACATAAATTCTAACACTAAACTTAATTACATTCTTCATTCAAAGGAATAAATTCTTGTCTTCCATTAATCTTTCCAGGAATATAGAGTTGATAAAACAGACGGTGGTGACGAGCTCTGATACTATCTTCTTCAATCTACTTCTGATTTATGAACATTGCCTTATCCGCTTCCTCTATATATTTTGTGTGGCTAAATTGCATCTTCAATTGCCATCCAATATGCTTTAGATGTGCATGCAACTCAAGTACCTTGGTCTCCAATAAATCCATAGTATTCTCAGTTTTGTTGATCTTCTCTTATATCCCTTCAATACTAACGGGTAAGAAACCATTATACATCTCTTGTGCACTTAGACTAATGAACCTATTCCTCATGGTTTCTTTCTTCTTCTTCAAATCCATCTCCCATGAAGACATTTTCTCTAAATGTCACTTTCCCCTAGACTATTAGGGCTAGAAATGATCTGGGCAAATTCCTTCACAAAACCCTTCTATTTATAGGCCTAAATTCTTTCAATAACTCCTAGACATGTTTAGAAAATTCCTTGGCATGTTTTTACAAACTAATTGGTAGTTAAACCTTCTAAAATACTAATTTTGCACATGAGTTTAAACTGTCACGTTTAAGCACCGGATCTGGCGCTTAAGCGCCAGTGCACATTTTTGCACTAGTCAACTTAACATCCAAATTCTCATTCTAACATGTCTTGGTCACTAAATAAAGTCTTAAAATCTTTACTTAAACATAATAGTTTCAAAAATACTACCCCATTTTTCTTAATCACACACAAAATAACAATCAAAATAAAAACACTCTGATAATTATGAGTTGCCTCCCATAAAGCCCTTAGTTTTACGTCGTCAGCCTGACGTAACCAGTGCTTATTCTGGTTGACCCAAAATCATTTCATCATTAAACTTATGGTGATCCCCTATAAAATAAGGTTTTAGTCTATGTACATTAACTTAAAATATTTTCTCAGACTTAGGATCTTTAATATCCACAGCTCAATATAGAAAACTTTTATCACAACACATGGGCCCATCTCCATGGACTTAAGTTTGCCTGGAAATAATCTTAACCTTGCATTATATAACAAAACTTGTTGCCCTTAAAATTTTTAGTAAGAGTCCTTTGATCATGCCACATCTTCACATTTTCTTTATAAATCTTAGCACTCTCATAAGATTCATTCCTTATCTCTTCAAGCTCTTTTAATTGCAATAATCTTTTCTCACAAGTATCTTTCAAATTATAATTGAACTCTTTAATCGCCCAATATGCTTTATGCTCAAGTTCAACTGGTAAGTGACAAGCTTTTCTAAATATTAGTCTATATGGGGACATTTCTATAGGAGTTCTGTATGCATCCCTATAAGCCCACAAAGCATAGTCAAGTTTGACTGACCAATCCATTTTTGTTGGATTCACATATTTTTTCATAATTCTCTTAATTTTTTGATTGGATAATTCAACCAAACCACTTGTCTGAGGATGATAAACAGTAAAAATCCTATGATTTATATGATATTTCTTTAATAACTTCTCTATTATGGCATTTCTGAAATGATTTCCCCCATCAGTAATGATAACTCTCGGCATCCCAAATCTACAAAATATGTTCGTTTTAAAAAATTTTGCAACACTTTGAGCATCTCATCAAGGTAAAGCAATAACTTCTATCCATTTGGATACATAGTCCATTGCTAACAAAATATATAAATTTCCAAAAAATGGTATAAATGGTCCCATGAAATCTAATCCCAAACATAAAATATTTCAACTTCTAGCATATAATTAAGGGGCATCTCATTTCTTCTAGAAATATTGCCTACTCGTTGACATCTATCTCAAATTTTGATATGAGCATTAATATCTCTAAAAATTGTAGGCCAATAGAATCCAGATTGTAAATTTTTGTATATTATTTTATTAACACCAAAATGTCCCCCAAAATTAGAATTATGACATTTTTGGATAATTTTATAAGTTTCTTCTAATGGTACACATATTTGAATAATTAAATCATTTCCTTGTTCATATAATCATCCCAAAAATAATTCTTAGCTTCATAAATAAATTTCCTCTTTTGTTGGTATGTCATTCCATAGTGTATAATATTGTTAACAATAAAGTTCACAATGTCGACATACCACGAAACACACCACTCGTTAATAGTGAATAATTTTTTGTATGGAAATGTTCATTAATTTCTTTTTAAAAATAAAGTGATTTTTCTAACTCAAGCCTAGACAAATGATCACCAATTTGATTTTCAGTCCCCTTTCGATCTACTATTTCAAAATCAAATTCTTATAAAAGAAGAATCCATCTTATAAGTCTAGGTTTATCATCATTCTTTTTCATTAAGTACTTAATAGCAGAATGTTCTGTATGCACTACACAATGAGTTTCAATTAAATATGATCTAAATTTTTCAAAAACATATACTATTTCTAATAACTCTTTTTCAGTTGTTGTATAATTGATTTGAGTTTCATTAAGAATTTTACTAGTATAGTAAATTACTTTGAAAATTTTATCATATATTTTTCCTAAAATAGCTCCTATAGCATAATCACTAGCATTACACATCAATTCAAAAGATTTTCCTAAGTTTGGTGAAACTATAATTGGTGCAGTGATTAATTTTTATTTTAATAAATTAAAAGCTTTTAGGCATTCTTCATCAAAATTGAAAATTGCATATTTCTCCAGTAAATGGCATAATGACTTAGCAATCTTTGAAAAGTCTTTAATATATCGCCTGTAGAATCCTACATGTCCTAAAAAACTCCTAATTTCCCTTACATTTGTTGGATAAGGTAAATTAGCGGAGAAATCCAGGATGACCAGAGCATTTGAGAAGAAGTCCGGAATAGTGGCAACGATCAATAAAGGAAAACGACCAATGAAGATACATGGAGAAAATTCTCATCAGAATTTCCAGTCGTCATCGTGACATGCTCAACAACAAACACAACAGTATGACCAGTCTAGCCAGCAACCGCCTCAGGGGGGATCGTATCGAGTAGAAAATAGAAAGGGTCCGTCTTTGACGGAATGAAGGAAAACAATTTATTCCTTCAAAGATGAAGCGGTACCCAAAATGTTCAGAAGTATGATGAAGAAGCCTGAGTTAAGATTACCAGATCCAGAGAAACCCAAAGAGGTCAACAAAAAGGATCAACCTAATAATTGTCAGTATCACTGGATGCTTGGACACACTATAGAAGATTGTTTTGTCTTTAAGAATTGGCTCGAGAAAATTCTTAAGGAAGTAAATATAACGATCCCGAAGGAATATTTAAAAGAACCTGAATGAGGTTCTGTAAATATGATTTCGGTCGAGCCAATCGCTCTGATAGATTTATATTCAAAAAATGACAGATGGAGTACCACTTAGAACAAGCTCAAGAGTGTACTGGACCAAATTCAGAATGCATCAAGACAAGCCTCCGTTTAGAGTCTTCAGCCTGTCAAGTCAGAGATGAAGATTTCACCAGAAAATCCACCACCATCAAAGAAAAAGAAGAAAAACACCACCACGAAGACTGATAATACAGGGGGTAGGATAGGGACTGCCTCTGCTAGATTAGTTGTCTCAGATTTGAGGAAGAAAATCCTCGAAGCCCTGACTCTCTATTATTGTCTTTTTGCTTCTCTAGGGTCTTATGAATATAATGATTATGATTTTAGTAACGATTTAACTATTTCTGGTGATAACCAATGAGCTATGAAAAGGATTTTTGATGCTCTCATTCACAACAAAATGGAATGCTATGTGAATGATTTGGTCATCAACAATAACAAAAAATAGACCATTTGTACGATTTAAGGATCTTGTTTGAACGATTACGACAATATGATTTTAAGATGATTTCGTTGAAGTGCACTTTCAGTGTTACCTCTGAAAAATTTCTAGGATTCATTGTTTGTTATCGGGGAATCAAGATCAATCCGGATAAGATTAAAGCTATCTTGGAAATGCTTCATCACAAAACCTTGAAATAAATACGTTCCTTCTAAGAAAAGTTGGCATATCGGAGCTGCTTTATTTCTAATCTCTCAAGTAGGTGTCAGCCCTTCTCGGCATTAGTTAAGAATGATGCTAAATTTGTTTGGGAAGAGAAATGCCAGCGGGCTTTTGAGGACGTTAAACATTATTTAATGACACCTCCTGTTTTGGTAACCCCTATCCCGGGAAAACCTTTAATACCTTATACCGCGACCTTAGATGACTCTCTTTAAGCCCTCTTTGCTGAATTAAATGACAAGAGAAAAGAAAATGTACTCTACTACTTGAGTCACCGTCTAATACTGACTAAGATAAGGTATCCGCCTATTGGGAAGCATTGTCTAGCTTTGATTTTCATCGCCCAAAAGCTCAGACATTACATGCTTTCTCATAAGGTAACTCTAATTTCAAAAGTTAATCTGTTGCAATATTTGATGACCCGACCAACACTCTCTGAACATCTAATAAGATGATGGATCTTTTTGTTGCAATTCGATATAACTTTTGTTTCCCTCTGTGCTATCAAGGGATAGATTTTAGCAAATTTTCTCGCTGCACACCCACTTCCAACTGGGTCCCCTCTTAATGATGAATTACCAAATGAACAGGTATTATAGATGTATTTATCGAATGCACAATGCTGGGAGATGCATTTCAATTGAGCTTTGTCAGCCAAAAAAGACAAATGGTCAGGAACAGTTATACCAGGAAAAGCAGGAATTTATTTGATCTTCATCACGCCAGATAAGGGCATGCTGAGGTTCTCCAATCACCTGACAGAGACATGAGCCAACAATGAAATAGAATATGATACCATAATTACTGGGTTGGAATTAGCAACCTCGATGGATATAACAGATATTGCCATCTATGGAAACTCACAACTCATTATTCAATAAGTCGCTTAACAGAACAAGATTTTGAAACCAAGATTAACATTATATCATTGATACACAATGAGGTTGCTAGAGAAAATTCCCAATGTAACTTTCTACCGGATACCTCGGGGAGATAATGCTCATGCTAACGCTCTTGCAAAACTTGCAAAAGAATTGGCGTGTCCCTTGGAGGTTTCCATTCACATTACGGTACAAGGAAGACATGTTTTCTCTTGAATCGACTTCAAAAATCTGCAAAAGCTCGGAAAAGAAGAGAAATGATGATTGCGATTACTGATATCAATGAAGATTGGCGTAAGCCATTAATAGAAAAATTGTAGACTGGAAAGCTGCCATAGCAGAAGTCTGAGGCATATCACATCACAAGAAGAGCTATGTCAAATGCCTAGTGTGAGATGTTTTTTATAGAAGATTGTTCGATCAGAAGTGTTTGCGATGTCTAAGAAAAGCAGAAGCATAAAATATTATCAAAGAAGTACATGTCGTATTGTGTGGTGCTCACCAGCCAGGGCCAAAGATGAAAATAAAGATCAAGAACCTCAAATATTATTGGTCGGAAATGATGTCTGACTGCATGGATACATCCAAAATATGTCACCAGTGCCAAGTACATGGGGTGGTCTTGCATCAACCTCTGAATGTGTTATACCCAACTGTCGCCTCATGGTAATTTGAGTGTTGGGGCATGAACATAATAGGTCCGATAGACCCTCCTTCCTNTATCTCTAAAAATTGTAGGCCAATAGAATCCAGATTGTAAATTTTTGTATATTATTTTATTAACACCAAAATGTCCCCCAAAATTAGAATTATGACATTTTTGGATAATTTTATAAGTTTCTTCTACATCAAAATGTCCCCCAAAATCAGAATTATGACATTTTTGGATAATCTCATAAGTTTCTTCTAATTATGTTGTTTTATCAACACCAAATGTCCCCCAAAATCAGAATTATGACATTTTTGGATAATTTCATAAGTTTCTTCTAATGATTTGAATAATTAAATCATTTCCTTGTTCATATAATCATCCCAAAAATAATTCTTAGCTTCATAAATAAATTTCCTCTTTTGTTGGTATGTCATTCCATAGTGTATAATATTGTTAACAATAAAGTTCACAATGTCGACATACCACGAAACACACCACTCGTTAATAGTGAATAATTTTTTGTATGGAAATGTTCATTAATTTCTTTTTAAAAATAAAGTGATTTTTCTAACTCAAGCCTAGACAAATGATCACCAATTTGATTTTCAGTCCCCTTTCGATCTACTATTTCAAAATCAAATTCTTATAAAAGAAGAATCCATCTTATAAGTCTAGGTTTATCATCATTCTTTTTCATTAAGTACTTAATAGCAGAATGTTCTGTATGCACTACACAATGAGTTTCAATTAAATATGATCTAAATTTTTCAAAAACATATACTATTTCTAATAACTCTTTTTCAGTTGTTGTATAATTGATTTGAGTTTCATTAAGAATTTTACTAGTATAGTAAATTACTTTGAAAATTTTATCATATATTTTTCCTAAAATAGCTCCTATAGCATAATCACTAGCATTACACATCAATTCAAAAGATTTTCCTAAGTTTGGTGAAACTATAATTGGTGCAGTGATTAATTTTTATTTTAATAAATTAAAAGCTTTTAGGCATTCTTCATCAAAATTGAAAATTGCATCTTTCTCCAGTAAATGGCATAATGGCTTAGCAATCTTTGAAAAGTCTTTAATATATCGCCTGTAGAATCCTACATATCCTAAAAAACTCCTAATTTCCCTTACATTTGTTGGATAAGGTAAATTAGCAGAGAAATCCAGGACGACCAGAGCATTTGAGAAGAAGTCCAGAATAGTGGCAACGATCAATAAAGGAAAACGTCCAATGAAGATACATGGAGAAAATTCTCATCAGAATTTCCAGTCATCATCGTGACATGCTCAACAACAGACACAACAGTATGACCAGTCTAGCCAGCAACCGCCTCAGGGGGGATCGTATCGAATAGAAAATAGAAAGGGTCCGTCTTTAACGGAATGAAGGAAAACAATTTATTCCTTCAAAGATGAAGCGGTACCCAAAATGTTCAGAAGTATGATGAAGNTGATTTACTATCCCAAGGAAAATGGCCTTACCGAGGCCTTCAACATGTCACTGGTATAAATTTTGAAGAAAATATTGGACAAAAATAAAAGAAATTGGAATAACAAACTGTTAGAAACTCCCACTCAATGTACACCCTACGCATTTGTGTACGGGTATGAGGCTGTACTACCATTAGAAGTCCAGATGCTCTTTCTCATATTTGTTGTCGTCAATCAACTTACAACAGAATAAAGTGCAAGACTTAGACTTGAAGAATTGTAAAGTCTCAAAGGAAAGCGACTAGAAGCACAACAACATTTGGAGCTTTACCAAATGAGGATAGTACAAGCTCATGACAAATTGTTCCACCCAAGGACGTTCAAAGTTGATGATCTCGTTCTCGTTCTTAAAATGCCTATTCTTGCACGACACAAGATAGTTGAAAAATTTGAGCCAACTTGAGAGGGACCATTTGTTGCAGAGAAGGTCTATGCATGAGGAGCGTACCAATTGTTGAATTTTCAAGGCAAGAGACCTATGTTGCCAATCAAAGGATGATACTTAAAGACATACTATGTAACTTGACATTGCTTGAATTGAAATTTTGAAATTTTGATTAATCTGGGGTTATTTATTTGGCCAAACGTCTGTGACTGGGTCCAAAAATTTTGTAATAAAATTAACCTTAATAAAATGAAAATTTTTGAATTTACATGCTTCAATTTCCCCTTTTTTACTTTTAAGGTTGATACTTTACTAACTTAAATAATATGTAAATATTAATAAATGATCTTATCACCAATACAAACTAAAGTTTTGTCTAATAAACACTTTGTTTTGTTCTTATTCCTGCTAAATTTCAGCTCACTGATATTTTTCCTGTCATAAGCAGAGAAATTGTCAGGACAGAAGCTGATTTTTGCTTTCAAGTATGACTAGAATCTTACACTTAGCAAGAAAAGGGCACCGCAGGTTGACATCATAGACTTCGACGTAGACTTCAGTCAAGTTGATGTAGACTATGAGGGTTCCCTGATGGATGTGGCCAGCCATCAAGAAAAAGAGGAGTTATCGTCGCTATTAAAGATCAGCACCAAGGAGGATTCCTCACTAAAGGGGAAAAAAGTGATAATGTAGCAAGATCTGATGGAGGGAACTAGTTGTCTGCCATCTTGATAATCACACTGACTAGAGGTCTAGTCACTTCTAATGACGAAAGACTGCCAGATGCATCGTTACGAAGGACTCAACGCAGAAATGCCAATCATCGAGACAACAGAGCATTCTTACGTGAAGAAAGAAGATGCTAGAAGGAGGCATAAAACATTATTACCCTGATTCCTGAGCGGAAGATCTATAATCAATGCATGAGAGAGACTTCCTCCAGCTTGCCTACCATAGAGGATGAGTTTGAGTTTACTACAGAGCCGATGCTACCAGAAGTTTTAGATGATCTTTGTGCGGGTTGCCCAACTTGCAACACCGAGATTCCCACACAGATACTAGCTACAGGGGAATTTATGGAATGCCCAAACTGGAACGTCCTCCACCTAGAGCGTTACAACACTTTGGAGGAGTATATGTCCACCAATAGCGAATTTCAGATCATCGGTCACTCAATGGGGGAATCATATATTCCGCTGGATATAGAGGCAGCACAAGCATGGATTCCTGCTGATATTGAAATGAGCGAGCATCCTCGACAGCCACCGATGATTAAAATTAAACAAAATGAGTAAAGTAAAGAAAGGAGAATTTGAATTTTATGAAGAAGTTCAAATAAGATTTGTCAATATACTAGAAGGCATGGAGCTGCACACCAGAGTATTCTATGAAAGTGAAGAAAAGAGCATTCTCCACTGCATATTCGACCTAAGAGATAGGAGTTGAGCTGGTCTTCTGATGGAAAGGACTTATTTTGAACCATGAAAATGGATGCATGGAAAAGGCATAATCACCATCCAATGTGGTTGCTGTTATAATTTTACCAAAGTTAGACAAGAAAATCCCTCGAGGATTTTAAGACATGATGAGGTGGATCCGTTACCTCTTATAATGAAGTGGATGATGAAGAGGATGGTTAGGTGGATCATACTTCCAGCCGATTGCGTTCCCAATAGTTTTATCATCAATATCTATGATGAAGGTGATTGCATTCCCCCACATATAGACCATCATGATTTCGTGAGACCTTTTTACATGGTCTCCTTCATGAGCAAAATAAATATTTTGTTTGGGAAAGAAATAGATGTGATTGGCCTCAGGGAGTTTAAAGGATTTGTAGAGATTCTGCTACGAGTGGGTTCAATATAGATTCTCAAGGGAAATGGAGCAGACCTGGCCAAGCACTGCATTCCAGGGTACGACACCACAGGTTGTCTGTACCTTTCAGAAAGATGGATAACAACAAGATGCCATATGGATTTCAACTAGATCTGGAGTTAGATAAACTATAACCTTACGAGATATGAGAGGGTTGCACCTCTAAGTACATGTAAAAGTAACTCTTATCCTGGAGAGTAGCTTAGTAGGTCAGCTCGATCAGGAACTCACCCTGCTAAAGATGGACAGTTAGTGGAAACCTTTCTGTATGGTGTTTTGACACAACATATATGATGATATATGTATCAAACATGTTCAGCTTATGATATGTTGGCAGAATGAGATGTTTCAAATATACTTTTGATGCATTCAGCTTGTTGTACCTTTCGATGTTTCAGCCTATGTTCAATATGTAACACTTGTTTGAAGCAGATTAATGAAATTTATTTTAGAATTTACTCTGTTTCTTAAATTACCCTTTCTGTGTGATAGATCAAGAGCCCCAAAACCATGCGTTGGTTCCAAGCTGCAATGAACGAAGAACCAAACAATAAAAATTTGATAATAATAAAAGTTCAAATAAAATACTCTTTTGAAAAATCAACCAAAACAAATTGAATTTTGAAAATATTTTTTGATAATTAAATTTGATAAAGACAGCAAGAAAATAAAATAAATATGTTGAGTTGTTTCTCTCGATTTTGAGGTCTCTTACTGTTTGCTCACGTAACACGATTATCCTTGTCTGCACTAATTTTGTTCACATCCTGCAGAATTTCACATTTTGTACAAAATCTCACGAATTCTCAAATTTTTTTTTCTTCGCCGATGTCAACCTTATCACATGCCACATATCTATGAATTCAACACCACAAATTCTCTACACTACTTTCGTGCTGTTCTTGGGATCAATACCTAAATACTAATTCCTATCTTTCAAGGTCAGTACCTAAATTCCGATTTTCTTTTTGGGATTGATACCTAAATTTCAATTCCCATTTCGAGATCAATACCTAAATTATGATTCCTATCTTTTGAGATCGGTACCTAAATTTTGACTCTCTTTTCAGGATTGATACCTAAAATTCAATTCTCATTTCGGGATCAGTACCTAAATTTTGATTCCTATCTTTCGAGGTCAGTACCTAAATTCCAATTCTCGTTTCAAGATTGATACCTAAATTTCAATTCCCATTTCAAGATCATTACCTAAATTTTGATTCCTATCTTTCGAGGTCGATACCTAAATTTCAATTATCTTTTCAGGACTGATACCTAAATTTCAATTCCCATTTTGGGATCAATACCTAAATTCTTATTCATATCTTTCGAGGTAAGTACCTAAATTTTGATTCTATTTTCGGGATTGATACCTAAATTTCAATTCCCATTTTGGGAACAGTACCTAAATTCTGATTCCTATCAATCAAGGTTAGTACCTAAATTCTGACTCTCTTTTCGGGATTGATACCTAAATTTCAATTCCCATTTCAGGATCAGTACTTAAATTCTGATTCCTATCTTTTGAGGTCGGTAACTAAATTTTGATTCTTTTTTTAGGATCGATATCTAAATTTTAATTTCCATCTCAAGGTCAGTACCTAAACTCTGATTCCTATCTTTTGAGATCGGTACCTAAATTTTGATTCTCTTTTTGAGATTGATACCTAAACTTCAATTCTCATCTTGGGGTCAGTACCTAAATTCTGATTCCCTCCCTTCAAGGTCGACACCTAAATTTTGTCTCTCTTTCTGAGATTGATACCTAAATTTTAATTCTTATTTCAGGATCAATACCTAAATTTCAATTCCTACCTTTCAAGATCAGTACCTAAATTCAGATTCATATCTTTCGAGGTCGGTACCTAAATTCTGATTCTTTTTGGGATTGATACTTAAATTTCAATTCCCATTTTGGGGTCAGTACTTAAATTATGTTTCCCTCCATTCAACATCAGTACCTAAATTTTGATTCTCTTTTTGGGATTAATACTTAAATTTCAATTTCCATTTCAGAGTCAGTAGCTAAATTTTGATTCCCTCCTTTCGAGGTCGGTACCTAAATTCCAACTCTCTTTTCGGGATTGATACTTAAATTTCAATTCCCATCCCAGGGTCAGTACCTAAATTTGGATCCCCATCTTTTGATAATACCAAAATTAAAGTCAAAGTTTGTTAGCATCAAATTGAAACTGAATGTTCATCATGACTGTCATGGTCATTTTTGGAATCCCTTTTCTTCCAATCCCCAATAAGAATTTTGAATCCTCAATTTTGATCGAATGTTCATTTGCAAAATCCCCAGCGGAAATAACTAGCACTTAATTCTATACTTTATTCTAGGTCTGTTGACTTAGAAGTTTGGATTGGTTTTATTGATCTCACCAGTCAATGCTAATAGGCACGGTGTGCTTGCCCACACCACACCTATTGGGGGTCCAATTTTTTACCTCACTTTTGGTTAAGGTTTAGTTTTTCCTCTTTAGTAGCCTAAGGTCTAGCCATAGGACTTTCATGTTGACTATTCCTAGAAAACTAGAAAAGGAACCCTCACCTTTAGAAATTCTAAACTCTTCTGTGCTCAACTTGAAGTTCTATATATTGGTCTAAACTCTAGCACTTAGTAGGTGGGGCCACTATAGAGGAAGCTCAAGGGGAGTCCCCATAGGACTGTTTGACCTAAGGGTTGACCCTAGGTGTTGGTCTGGAGCTAGTTTACTCACTTGCACCCACTTTCACTCATAACCCTAAAACCCAGATTTGTTGACTTTGATCCCTTGATCTTTTGGGAAACTCATGTAAATGGTCCTCTAGACCCATTAGCCCTAGGGTAGGGTTTAGCTAAGACCAATACATAAAAAACCCAAATGGGGATTTTATTGGTCCATAACTCATATAAGGTGGTTGGCACCCCAATTCTACCAAAATATCCAACTCGGCCTTTTGCCCCCAAATCCACCCTAATTACCTAAATACCCTTGAAACCCTAAATTTGACCAAAATTACTAAATTCATCCAAAATACCCAAATTATTAAAAAATCATTTAAAACCATTTGAAACTACCCAAATTGCCCAAAACATCCCAAAAATTCCAACATTATTGATCCTAGTTGAATATAGTTGTGTAAAATTTATAAAGTTGACTCCGCTTTGGAACAACGCCAAAAACTTGATGTGTTATTTACATAATAATAAAGTTAAGCCCTTAAGGATGGGATTCTNTAAAACATCCCAAAAATTCCAACATTATTGATCCTAGTTGAATATAATTGTGTAAAATTTATAAAGTTGACTCCGTTTTGGAACAACGCCAAAAACTTGATGTGTTATTTACATAATAATAAAGTTAAGCCCTTAAGGATGGGATTCTACGCAAGTATACGTATCATTATCAAGTAATATAAGACTTTCTGTTTAAGTCTTAAATATTGATCCCACGTGGAATGTTTAAATTTTAAAATGATAAATTAAATAGGAAATTCACAGAAATCAAACGAAATTACTATCAGTAATTTTGAATGTGTGAGATGCTAACAAAACTAAATTTTTAACTACTAGAAAAATTTAAATGCAGAGTTTAAAACAGTAACTACTAAACTATGTTTATGTGATGAAGTTTTCAAATATATAAAAAACAACTTTTCCACTACAATGAGCTTTTTGATGAAATGAAATGAGATAAATAGTTTAAATTTGTATTGTGCCAAATAGGAGCAATTTTAATTCTCTACCCTGATTCAGTGTTATAGAAAATCATTGATTATTTGTGCCAAATAGGAGCAATTTTAATTCTCTACCCTAATTCAGTGTTATAGAAAATCATTGGTTAATCGTAGTTTTAATCGCTAAATCCGTGGCTAGGCTAGGAGGATACTGGCTTCCACTCCAAAGCTCCCACTTCCCTTCCCCTGAAGGCTAACTCTTGCTTTAATTTTTAAACNATAACTACTAAACTATGTTTATGTGATGAAGTTTTCAAATATGTAAAAAACAACTTTTCCACTACAATGAGCTTTTTGATGAAATGAGATGAGATAAATAGTTTAAATTTGTATTATGCCAAATAGGAGCAATTTTAATTCTCTACCCTGATTCAGTGTTATAGAAAATCATNTATATATTGGTCTAAACTCTAGCACTTAGTAGGTGGGGCCACTATAGAGGAAGCTCAAGGGGAGTCCCCATAGGACTGTTTGACCTAAGGGTTGACCCTAGGTGTTGGTCTGGAGCTAGTTTACTCACTTGCACCCA
>JXCR01143389.1:5344-16538 GCA_002079205.1 Phalaenopsis hybrid cultivar
AAAAAAAAGCTTATGATAAGGTTCTAAGAGTAGTTCTTTGGAGAAATTTAGAAAAGAAATGTGTTCATATGACTTATATTCAAGTAATTAAAGATATGTATACTCAAGCTGTTACTTTTGTTCGAACAAAAGGAGGATTGACCTAGTATTTTCCTATTTCAGTTGGATAACACCAAGGATACCCATATCTTTGCGCTGGTTCACATATGATACTCATTGTTACTTGCAAATGACACTCACTACTACTTGCAATGCTTCCCTTGTATGAGATTGTACTCATATTGCTTAACAAGCTCATGACTCACACAACTTTTTTGTTATACTCCATCCCTCAATGTCTTCTCAGTTGGTGTCATGATTTATCATATTTCATCTCAATCAATCGAAATTCTCCTTCATCATTCGTAATAAAATCAAATTCAATGGTGCCAATTTAGCGCTTATGATCGAGGGTTTTTTATTTTTTTTCTAGATTCCCATGAGAAATCTAATCATTTTGATGTCTTTGTGATGACCTGGCCTTGGAATTAGAATTAACCAAGGCAGTACAAACAATCAGTCGATGGTAATTAAAATTTACGATGGCTAACATTTAATTAATGAAAGAGCCACTGAAGAAAATAAATTAAAACCATACAATTAAAAATACCTCATTGCTGGTTGTTCCTGTCTTTTGTAAACATTTCATCTTCTATCGCTTATTTTTTAATCACTTAATTAAACCTGAAATGTTAGTTTAAAATAAAATTGAGCTAACTATAGCCAGTGAATACTCACACTCCTAGACTACAGTAACACAATAAAAGAGAAAACAATATGCATGGCACTTAAGCCTTTATAACTTGATAAGAAAATATTTGCTAGTTTGTAAACATGATCACTCATGATCTTTCATAATATTTCTTGTGTTTTACCATATAAATAATATGCCTATATCATTTTATCTGTGCAACCGTCACATGAGCACCGCCTAAAAATTATATCAGTTAAGGTACTTAAATATCAATATCTTTTTTCTTTTACATACACTGAAACTTTAGCGTTCCTCCGCTAGTATTATAAATGGGTGACTTCGTCATAGTCAAGCAGACAAATGCAATTAAGAAATGCAGTTCATAACATTCATAATTTCATATCACTCAATACGAATACTTATTTTTATAATGCATAAAACATTTCATTGTGTGAGACTAAGTATGCATATTGAAATGAACGATAAAATTTAAAAATAGAGGAGATCAATAAGCATGAATATCATAGCATACTACTTGTTTAGAAGATATACCAAAATGATACTATAATTTAAGAATATGATTACCCATCTCAATCACTGATGATTTTCTTGTCAAGCATTTGCTTCACTTTTCTCCATTAAAAAACAGAAAGTCAAATGCATAAATAATTATTGTTAATTTATTAGATGTTAATCATATTATTTTAAGACAATTTGCCTTCATTTTATCATTGATGTTTCATGTAATAATAATTACTTTATCATTATTATTATGTTAAATGGTATCTTCATTTCATAATATAAATTTAATTATTTCTTTCAAAACATTTAAATTTAATAAAATTTTGACAANTAGAAGATAATGAGGAGAAATTACAATTGCTTTTGCACTTCTTGAATCTCAACTTGTGCAGAAGTAAAAGATGAAGATGTCGTCTCAATAGTTTGCCTTTGCTTTTGACAGTAATGAACTTGATCTCAGTTGGCAATCTTCCTTCCCAACGTTCTTAGCAATTGTAGGTATAAGAATCTCTAAGTTGATCTAGATCGACCCTTTGTAGCCCACTTTGTTCTTTTTTTAGATCTCACAGTTTGGTCTATCCTATTGATTGATGCCTGATTTTTGTCTCACACCTTTTGTTTGTTATAGGACCTGATGGTATCTCAATAAAACTATGAAAATATTTAGAGATTTGATAGTTTCTTGGTTTACTTAAGTTTGTAATATTATTTTAAAAATTAAAAAGATGCCTGAGGAGTGGAGAAACACTTACTTGGTCTCTATTTATAACGACTAAAAGGATGCACAAAAGTGTGCAAATTATGGAGGAACTAATTTAATGGGTCATACATTAAAATTATGCGAGAGTAATTGAAATAATTTAAGACATGATACAAAGATTTCTCGTAATTAGATTTATGTTGGGCAAGTCTACCATGGAAGCTATGCATTTATTGAGAGGTTTGATGATGGAAAAGTACAGAAAGAGAAAGGAGGATCTACATATGATTTTTATTGATTTAAAAAAAAGCTTATGATAAGGTTCTAAGAGTGGTTCTTTCGAGAAATTTAGAAAAGAAATGTGTTCATATGACTTATATTCAAGTAGCTAAAGATATGTATACTCGAGTTGTTACTTTTGTTCAAACGAAAGGAGGATTGACCTAGTATTTTCCTATTTCAGTTGGATAACACCAAGGATACCCATTTCTTTGCGCTGGTTCACATATAATACTCATTGTTACTTGCAAATGACACTCACTATTACTTGCAATGCTTCCCTTGTATGAGATTGTACTCATATTGCTTAATAAGCTCATGACTCACACAACTTTTTTGTTATAGTCTATTCCTCAATGTCTTCTCAGTTGGTGTCATGATTTATCATATTTCATCTCAATCAATAGAAATTCTCCTTCATCATCCGTAATAAAATCAAATTCAATGGTGCCAATTTAGCGCTTATGATCGAGGGTTTTTTATTTTTTTCTAGATTCCCATGAGAAATCTTATCATTTTGATGGCTTTGTGATGACATGGTCTTGGAATTAGAATTAACCAAGACAGTACAAACAATCAATCGGTGGTAATTATAATTTACGATGACTAACATTTAATTAATGAAAGAGCCACTGAAGAAAGCAAATTAAAACTATACAATTAAAAATACCTCATTACTGGTTGTCCCTGTCTTTTGTAAATATTTCATCTTCTATTGCTCATTTTTTAATCACTTAATTAAACCTGAAATGTTAGTTTAAAATAAAATTGAGCTAACTATAGCCAGTGAATACTCACACTCCTAGACTACAATAACACAATAAAAGAGAAAACAATATGCATGCCACTTAAGCCTTTATAACTCGGTAAGAAAATATTTGCTAGTTTATAAACATGTTCACTCATGATATTTCATAATATTTCTTGTGTTTTGTCATATCAATAGTATGTCATATCATTTTATCTGTGCAACCATCACATGAGCACCGCCTACAAATTATATCAGTTAAGATACTTCAATATCAATATCTTTTTTCTTTTATATATGCTGGAACTTTAGCGTTACTCCGCTAGTATTATAAATGGGCGGCTTCGTCATAGTCAAGCAGACAAATGCAATCAAGAAATGCAGTTCATAACATTCATAATTTCATATCACTCAATACGAATAGTTATTTTTATAATGCATAAAACATTTCATTGTGTGAGACTAAGTATTCATATTGAAATGAACGATAAAATTTAAAAATAGAGGAAATCAATAAGCATGAATATCATATCATACTACTTGTTTAGAAGATATACCAAAATGATACTATAATTTAAGAATATGATTACCCACCTCAATCATTGATGATTTTCTTGTCAAGCATTTGCTTCATTTTCTCCATTAAAAAACAGAAAGTCAAATGCATAAATAATTATTGTTAATTTATTAGATGTTAATCATATTATTTGAAGACAATTTGCCTTCATTTTACCATTGATGTTTCATGTAATAATAATTACTTTATCATTATTATTATGTTAATTGGTATCTTCATTTCATAATATAAATTTAATTATTTCTTTCAAAACATTTAAATTTAATAAAATTTTGACAATAAAAAGTTGGTTCTCCTAATTTAACTTTCTAATTAATTTATGTATTTATATCCTTTTAATTAGGCTTTATGATTTATATAAATATACATACATTTATACTATGTAAGAATTTATNCGTAGAGGTACGTCAGGTGTCTGGACAGAAAATGTACGCCTCTTCCTTAGGCTATTTTGCAACTGTCTTTACTTCTGGCTTGAGCCTTAAATTATGTGTTTTTCTCAATGACAAGTAATTGAAAATTATTTTAATTCCCTTATAATGACTTGCCTTCTCTTTATAGTGAAATGTCTTCTAATTATCTTATTCTTTCTCAGGAAGATGATCAAATGNCTCATAGATCTAATAAACAAACAAAACTTACATAAATCAAATTCTAACTTTTCTTTGCTGTTGCCACCCTTTTCTCAAACCAAAAGTGAAACTTGTATAGTTTGAATCTATATTTAATTAAATCCTAGTATTAATAATTAATAATTGATAATATACTAAACTCTTAAATTAATATTATTAAAACTTTTACTTTTAAATTCTTCATTAACCCACGCAGCCCTCTGATTCCCGGCTTCGAAAACATGACTGTCTTCCCCCTTCACAGGCTTTAGCTTGCCGGTTGCTTCGTCTGCACAAATCAAACACAAGGATCTCCCTTCTTTTTGAGCTCACAAGATGCACACACAAGTCTTTTACCCACACACAAGCTCCTCTCACGCAAGCCCAACTGCTCGAATCGGCTCTACTCCCACACATGAGAGCCCCTTCCTCTTAGAAATTTAGCTAGGGTTTGGGTCGGCTTCTTCTTACTCAAAATACTCGAACTCAACGTCAACATCCTCACTTTGTCAAGAGTACAAACACTTGTTCTAGATGCGTGTTAGCCATCTTCCTCCTCCACGTTGGAGCCGTTGACGTTCCGATTGGAATCAGATCTCCTGTAAGATAACCACAAAACTTCTTGTCCAGCTCTTAAGCTTGTCTCTCTTCCTTTCGTACATGTCCATTTATAGAACGAATCATCCCTTCACATTGTCAATTGCTCACTTCATCTTCCGCTCTTCAACTCAATCGATGATATGAAACGAGGCATTACTCTCTCCTTTCAAGAACATTAACGCTATTAAATTTTCAATATAATAAGCTTCTAACAATTTTGTTCTCACTTGGTTGCTACATAATCTAGGACCTTCAATTTTTGCAATTATCATGTTTCAAGGCTTTGCCAAAATTTGTGGGATTGTATTACCTCTACTTATTTTCAAGGGAGTAGTATATGTTGTATCTAAACTCTCCATTCGATATATTATCTTTAGCAAAGTGATGTATAGATTAGGAACACAATAAGACCATTCACAATAAATTGGACAATTAAGCTTTAGGATTTTTATAGATATATATACATTTTATATTATGCAATAATATGTTATTATGATTATTTTTAATTTCTTTGAATTCATTATGAGTAACATTATTTCATAGGTTTAATAAACAAATAAAACTTAAATAAATTAAATTCTAAATTTTTATAGTTTGAATTTTGATTTGATTAAACCCTACGATTAATAATTAATAATTAATAATATACATTCATAAATTATAATTATTAAAACCCTTGCCTTTAAATACTCGATTAACCCGCGAAGCCGCACCCTTCTTCCTCTTCTTCTTCCTCTGCTTCAACGCCTCCTGCTTTGACAACGTGCCCGTCTTACCCCTTCACAGGCTTTAGCCTGCCGGTTCCTTCGTCTGCACAAATTAAACACAACGATCTCCCTTCTTATTCCCGTGCGCACAGAATGCGATACGGGCTCCTCTCCCGCAAGCCTTGCTACTCGAATCGGCCCTACTCCCACGCACGAGTGCCCCTCTCCTTCCTCTCGCAAATTTGGCTAGGGTTTGGGTCGGCTTCTTCTTACTTACGGTATCGAACTCGAGAGTACAAACGCTTGCCCTAGACGCGCGTTAGCCATCTTCCTCCTTTACGCCGAAGCCCTCGACGTTCCGATTGGAATTGAATTTCCGGTAAGATAACCACACGACTTCTTCTTCTCCCGAACTCAAACTTACCTCTGCCTCCTTTCATACGCGTCCATTTATAGAACGAATCAACCATTCATATTGCCGACTGCTCAATTCGTTTTCCACTCTTCGGCTCCCTCGAGGATATGAAACGAGGCGTTACAGTCTCTCCTTTGAAAAACATTGACGCTACTAAATTTTCAATATAACAAGCTTCTAACAATTTTGTTCTCAATTGGTTGCTACATAATCTTGAACATTCCATTATTGCAATTATCATGTTTCAAGGCTTTGCCAAAATTTGTATGATTATCCTACTTCTACTTATTTTCAAGGGAGTAATATCTCTTGTATCTAAATTCTTTATCCTGAGATATTTTCTCTTTAGCAAAGTGATGTATAGATTAGGAATACAATAATACAGTGCACAATGAATTGGATGAGTTACTTTTTTAATATCCGTTCACTATTAATACAATTATTTGACAAAGTTGAATGATGAATTCATAATTGCCAAATTTCTATCTTCAATCTGCAATCTTAATTCGTAGCTGTATCCGCCATTATTATTTTCTTGACTACTCTCTCAGTTTTTCATTTGATAGATTTTTATTCCTCTTTCACTTCCCACTCTTGACCAGCCAGCCTTTGTTGCTTGTTGTCGATGTGTTTTTAGGAATCATTTATGTGGTGATCATACTTTTGGTGAACATATTTATGGTCGTAGTACCTCTGCAACCATACCAGTATTCTTTCTTAATGTTGGTGCAATGAATTTTCCCATCCCTCCACAACTCACTAACATCAACATCCAACCCACATTGACTACTCCTTATAGTGCCATGTCTTCTAAGTATTTTATTCTTTCTCAAGAAGATTATGATCAAATGTTTCAATAAATGCATCCATTTGTCAGCATATTTTGCCGTCTCTTCCTTCAAAAATTTTTCTGTGCGGACTCCTGACGTAGCTCTATGTGCGGCGCTGAGTATTCCTGAGTTATTTTCAGGTTATTTCTGTGTTATTTTCAATAATCCCGAAATAACCCAGAAATAACCCGCGATTTTTATTTTTGGGTTATTTCTGGGTTATTTCGGGATTATTGAAAATAACCCAGAAATAACCTGAAAATAACTCAGGAATACCCTGCACCGCACGTAGAGGTACGTCAGGTGTCTGGACAGAAAATGTACGCCTCTTCCTTAGGCTATTTTGCAACTGTCTTTACTTCTGGCTTGAGCCTTAAATTATGTGTTTTTCTCAATGACAAGTAATTGAAAATTATTTTAATTCCCTTATAATGACTTGCCTTCTCTTTATAGTGAAATGTCTTCTAATTATCTTATTCTTTCTCAGGAAGATGATCAAATGCTTCAATAAATGCAACCATTTGTCAGCATCTCATGTCGTCTCTTCCTTTAACTATTCTCTATCTTTACTTCTATGTCTTGAGCCTTGAATTATGTGTTTTTCTCAATGACAAGTAATTGGCAATTATTTTAATTCCCTTATAATAACTTGTCTTCTATTTATCATTTGTGTTGATGGCCCTCTTTCTCTAGTTTCTAAATGAGCATATATCAATATTTTCTTTTTTTTAATTGTAGATCACATTGTGTATGTTCCACAACTTTCTGTCAACCTTTTATTTTTTATATCATCTAATCGAGTCTCACAGAGTGACATTTTTTCCCTCCTTTTGTCTTTTAAGGTTTTAGCATGAAGAAGATAATTGGTGAAGATTTGACAGTTTCAAGTTTCCAATATTCTTTGAATCTTCACTTATGTATTACATTGAACTAAGAAGTAATGCAAGGCACCAATGTAGCACCAACACTTATATTAATGTATAGTACCTGTGTCGGACATTGACACGACTCCAACACTTATTCCTCACTACAAAATATATGCAGGACTCTCCTCAACACCAAATCAAATATGGGCTCAATTTGGGGAAAAAGGGACTTTGGAATCAGAAAATTATAAATATTCATTTATCACGTTGAAGCCATCTCCTCTTCTTTCATCTCAAAGCCTTTTCTAATCTTCGTCAAAATTGAGTTGTAAAGGTGCATTCAACATTCATTGAAACTAAACATCAGTAGTTCCCTCTTTGTTTATTGAAATTGAGTATTAAAGGTATATATATCCTGCATTCGTCAAAGTTGNTTTTTCTAATCTTCGTCAAAATTGAGTTGTAAAGGTGCATTCAACATTCATCGAAACTAAGCATCAGTAGTTCCCTCTTTGTTTATTGAAATTGAGTATTAAAGGTATATATATCCTGCATTCGTCAAAGTTGAGCATTTGAATTCCTTTCTGTTTATTGAAGCCAAACTTGCACCAATTAAAATAGAAGCCATAAACTTATTTGTTGCAACTTGAGCATGAATCAAACTTGTTTATTTAAACTGATCCAAATATCCTGCGAGTTTACAACGATTGTATTGAAGCTTCTATTTGCCGAAGCGAAGTGGAGTTAAAGCCGTCTTAGTTTTGTAAGTGATAATTTATAATTTCTCTACTCTTTAATGAGTTAATAGTAATAAATCTTGTTGATTGTAAAAAAAAATTAAACTAAAAAGTAGAGGAAAGAAAATNCATTTAAACTGATCCAAATATCCTGCGAGTTTACAACGATTGTGTTGAAGCTTCTATTTGCCGAAGCGAAGTGGAGTTAAAGCCGTCTTAGTTTTGTAAGTGATAATTTATAATTTCTCTACTCTTTAATGAGTTAATAGTAATAAATCTTGTTGATTGTAAAAAAAAATTAAACTAAAAAGTAGAGGAAAGAAAATTAAAATTAATTAATTAATTACCTCTTCCCGCCTGCTGGAGCCCACTCGATGGTGTAATTGTTTCTCTCTTGCGATCCTGCCCACAAATTTATGACGACTCCATTGGGGAAGTTTTTTCTTTCCATTTTTGCCTAGTCATGATTGTAATATAATAGCAGTAAAACTAGAATCAAATTAAAATTTTAAGTCCTAATAAAATGTTGNAAAAGAAAATTAAAATTAATTAATTAATTACCTCTTCCCGCCTGCTGGAGCCCACTCGATGATATAATTGTTTCTCTCTTGCGATCCTGCCCACAGATTTATGACGACTCCATTGGGGAAGTTTTTTCTTTCCATTTTTGTCTAGTCATGATTGTAATATAATAGCAGTAAAACTAGAATCAAATTAAAATTTTAAGTCCTAATAAAATGTTGAATGCCTATATAATTTTGTTATTCTGCCTCCGCATGTTTAAAAGTGTGGGGCATAATATTAAATTATTAATTAATTGATCCCCTCTTTCATTTATGCAAGATGAATCTTCAAAATACTATTTTCACAGTTGAACTTGGGCGTGGAGCTAACCCAATACCCCGCTTACTTTGATGCTAGAAGCGAGTGTTCCCACCCAAATGAAGTGGGTAAAGCGGAACAACTTTACTGGCAATGTAAAACAATCTTTCTGGAATCAACAACGCCAACCGTTGTATGAAGAAAGAAATAAACATGAGACATTGTCTGCTTGAGTGCATAAGGTTCTAAAGGTGACAAAGGAAAATGATCTAATGGAAAAGAAATATGGAATGCCCACTGTAACCAAGGCAGATCAAAATACAACTAGAAGACTCGGTGACAAAGGAAAATGATCTAATGGAAAAGAAATATGGAATGCCCACTGTAACCAAGGCAGATCAAAATACAACTAGAAGACTCTCGTCATTAGTCGTTCCAGGTGAGCATCGGGGCGTGACACCCAGATGAGATGTCCAGGAATCCTCTATCGAAAGATCCCGACAAAAAGGAAAACAAATATGCAGGCCAAGGCCCCATGAAAGAGATAGTTTCATCAGAAAAAGCGTGATATCTGGTCTGCACNAGTCAGCCAAGACATGTTTCGTTTGGTGAGCATCGGGGCGTGACACCCGGATGAGATGTCCAGGAATCCACTATCGAAAGATCCCGACAAAAAGGTAAACAAATATGCAGGCCAAGGCCCCATGAAAGAGATAGTTTCATCAGAAAAAGCGTGATATCTGCTCTGCACTCCCAGAGAACCGCTATCAATCAATTGGTTGTAAAATGAAATCTCATCTTGATGAATATCGCGGTGGTCGACATATTGGAGAATCTTCTAATAAATCCCATCGTCAATCAACTCTTAGGGAAAAATTTCATCCCCGTCATAGACTCTTAAGTTTGGAACTGTCTGTCCTGCACTTCGAGCCCACTATTTATTGGAAGCGTTGCTCGGAGGTTAGAGGGAAAGAAGGCAATAAAAATGAAGATACTTTGGAGGTTGAGGTGGCCTATTTGACAGACCTTGCTAACGACCCACCTAACAACATATATTATTGACAGTGGCATCGTACTACTGCTCCCGCTCCGTAGGAACCCCCTAAAGAGCAAAGAGAAAATGAGCAAAGTTCCTCTTCAAGTGATGAAGAAGAAGCAACGAACGAAGAAGAAAGAGAAGAGGAAGAGCCAATACTCCTTAGTACTGCCGCACTCACTATACAACAAAAATTAATGNTGCGGTGGTCGACATATTGGAGAATCTTCCAATAAATCCCATCGTCAATCAACTCTTAGGGAAAAATTTCATCCCCGTCATAGACCCTTAAGTTTGGAACTGTCTGTCCTGCACTTCGAGCCCACTATTTATTGGAAGCGTTGCTCGGAGGTTAGAGGGAAAGAAGGCAATAAAAATGAAGATACTTTGGAGGTTGAGGTGGCCTATTTGACAGACCTTGCTAACGACCCACCTAACAACATATATTATTGACAGTGGCATCGTACTACTGCTCCCGCTCCCTAGGAACCCCCTAAAGAAGAAGAAAGAGAAGAGGAAGAGCCAATACTCCTTAGTACTGCCGCACTCACTATACAACAAAAATTAATGNGCAATTATTTTAATTCCCTTATAATAACTTGTCTTCTATTTATCATTTGTGTTGATGGCCCTCTTTCTCTAGTTTCTAAATGAGCATATATCAATATTTTCTTTTTTTTAATTGTAGATCACATTGTGTATGTTCCACAACTTTCTGTCAACCTTTTATTTTTTATATCATCTAATCGAGTCTCACAGAGTGACATTTTTTCCCTCCTTTTGTCTTTTAAGGTTTTAGCATGAAGAAGATAATTGGTGAAGATTTGACAGTTTCAAGTTTCCAATATTCTTTGAATCTTCACTTATGTATTACATTGAACTAAGAAGTAATGCAAGGCACCAATGTAGCACCAACACTTATATTAATGTATAGTACCTGTGTCGGACATTGACACGACTCCAACACTTATTCCTCACTACAAAATATATGCAGGACTCTCCTCAACACCA
>JXCR01143392.1:21621-107645 GCA_002079205.1 Phalaenopsis hybrid cultivar
TGTGTGTGTGTGTGTGTGTGTGTGTGTGTAAAGATGGTGGCGGCTGAGGTAGGTGCTCTGCTAGGGTTTCTCCTAGGAATATGACTATTTGGAGAGGTTGGGATTGGTGGCTAGTGGTGGAGAAGCTCCTCTGGACTTTGCCTGGTGGCCCTTTCTCTAGGTTACTGATTTGGTTTGTGTTTGCCTGCTTTCTGGGCTCTTCAGTTTTTAAAAGACTTGGTTATTGTTCCACTACTTGGGGTTCTGTTTTAGCTTCAGTGAGGGCAGTTAATCTTGTCATTCTTGTGATTTTTTGTCTGCTTGTTTATATGACAAGACATACATCGATTGATGTAGTCACTAATGCGCAATGGACTAAAGCCACCTATGCGGGTGTGGTGGGCAAAGGGTAGGAAACCATTCAAAATGTTGACTTGCTGGTTTCCCCTCAGGCTTTTCACGATGCGACATTGGGTAAAGTAACTTGTTCTCTCATCAACCCCCTGAGTGTTAAAGATTGCAAACCTGCTATTTACTACAAGGAGGATCTTAATACACTTAAGGCAGATTGCAAATTCATTCAGATTGGAAAATTCTAACTTGGTCATCCCAAGATGGATATTGCGAGAATATTTTTGATGGATTTCCCTTCACAATGGCTTGGAAGGTGGGGCATGTTGATGGCTGCCATATTATGAATAAACTAGCACTTGAGGACTATGCAAGACTGTTTGCTAAACAAGTTGTTTAAATGGAAGGGCTGTAATAAAGATTATTAAATGGACCCCTCAGTTTGATCTTAGCAAGGAACCTCCTATTGTTCCTATTTGGCTCAAGATGCTAGGTTTACCTTTGCACTTCTTCAATCACAAAGCCCTATTTAATATTGGCCTTGCTTTGGGAAGAACACTAAAAATGGATGTCCCCACATTTAGTTTCTCCAGGTCAGCAGTGGCTAGAATTTTGGTTGGGAGGGACATTACCCTACCTGATGTAGAGGATATCTGGCTGGGCTCAACTGATGATGGGATTCAACAAAAAATTATAATGGAGAAAATGCCTTATTACTGTCCCCACTACAGAATGTTTGGTCATACAGAGGACAGATGTTATAGAACCCATCCTCCTTCTAAGAAAGAACCTCCTGGCCAAATCTTAGAGCTTGTAATACTTACTAATGCTGCTAAAACTTCAGACAATAGTAGAAAGGATGGAGTGGACACTGGTCACATTGTGGAACAACTCTCTCTCTTAATGTTCGCCTGAGCTACTCCATTAGTCAGTACACCTGTGGACGTGGGTATTCCTGTGGGGGTATCTTGCCCTCCTCCCCTTACAAATCGTGAAGCTGCAGAACCTGTTGAATTGGGTATTTCTATGGGGGCAGCTTGTACTCCTTCCCTCACAAACCCTGAACCTACAACACCCATCCCTAGATTACTAACTGAGATGAACCAAGCAATGGAGATTGATTCGCAAATACAAAAAGCAAGGAAAAAGAAAAAAAAAAGACAAGATTAGAACTTCAGAGATTAAAAGATGACTCTCCCTCAGTGGTTGCTAGCCCCTCTAAGGGGGGCTCTCCCTCTAGGACTAGAAGAGGGAGAATGTGATCTAGATCCCAACTCTCTCATATAGGTAAACCTTCTATGCTGGAATATTAGGGGAATTACTAATCCCCTTTCTATTAAAAGAATACTTCATTTAAATAAAAAACATAAACTTTGGTGCATTGTAATTTTGGAACCTATGGTTCTCAAATACCCTAAAAAACCGATTAGTAAGTTTACTGGTTTTTTCCATTTTTTTAGTATCAACAATAAAATTTGGATTTTTTGCAGAAAAGAAATCAATTGGTGTGTTTTTATAGATAATCCTCAATATGTTCATCTCTCTTTTCTTATGAGTGGTAACTCTGGTTTTATGACTTTTTTATATACTGGTTTCAACAAGGTTGATAGAGTAGAGCTCTGGTTTGCCTTTCATTCAATTAGTTCTAATATGTCTTCTAGCTAGCTGGTGAGAGGAGATTTTAATTGCATTGCCTCTTCATCTAAAAAGATTGGTGGAAAAGCTCCTAATCTTTCAAGGATCAATTCTTTCAATGATAACATACAGATGGCTGGTTCTTTTGCCCTAACTTCACTTGGAAGAGAGGAAGAATTTGGGAAAGGCTGGATAGATTTTTGGTGAATGACCTTGGTTTCAGCATTTTCTTCACACTTCAGTTACCCATTTAAGTTTAGCTAGTCTCACCACAAACCCCTTTTCATTGTCATTTTCACCCCCTGCACCCCCCCTAAGTCACCTCCTTTTAGATACCTCGACATGTGGTCTGAACACCCCTCCATCTTAGAATGTGTTGCTGCTAACTGGTGTGGTATCCAACATGATAACCCTTTGATTATGCTGTGGTTCCTACATTTAAAGGTGAGTTTTGCTCTCAGATCCTGGGGTTGGAGAACTTTTGGGGATGTTTTCTCGGCTGTGGATTCTACTGAAAGAGAGGTGAAGGAACTTGAATTGGCTTCACTGGATAATGATGATGTGGAAAACTCTGTAATTGTTGCATAGGAGAGACTGCTTAATGCCATTGAGTGGAAAAAACTTTATCCTTTTCAAAAAGATGCTATTAACAAATTTAAAGATGGGGATAAAAATACCAAATTCTACCATACTTGCATAAATTAAAAAAAGAAATGTAATGACATCCATGGCATACACAATTCTGCTAGAGAGTAGATCCATGATAATAAGGATATTGCTTGGGATGCAGTTGCATTCTTCAATCAGTTATTATCACAACCCACATCTGACAGACTGCCTATTAATACCAACATGTTCAGTAAGGATCTCCTATACACTAGAAACCTTTCATTGATTGACCCTCCTGAAGAAAATGAAATTCGGGAAGCAGTAATTTCTATTGAAAGCTCCAAGACAGCAGACCTAGATGGCTTCATTGCTAACTTTTATAAAAAAGGATGGGGGATTATTAAAGTTGATATAATTCAGGCCATCCAAAGCTTCTTTCAAGGCTCTAACCTCCCACATTACTTTTATGCTTCCTCTATGGTGTTGATACCTAAATAATTTGAAAAAAGAGACTGGAACCAATTCAAGCCTATCAACTTAATCTCACTGGTCAACAAGATTATCAACAAGGTCATTGTGGCTAGACTTCAACCCCATCTAGATATACTCCTCAGTCTTAATCAGACAACTTTTGTCAAGGGCAGATCAATAGCTGATAATGTACTCCTAGAATAAGAACTCTTGCTTGATTTGGACAAGCCATGTAGAGGTGGAAATCTAATTTATAAACTGGATCTCAGAAAAACAAGTGATACTATCTGTTGGGAGTTTATATTAGAAGTTATTGTTGCAAGGGATTTCTCTAAAGAACTCTATAAGCTCATTTTCAGATGGCTGAAGAACAATGTTCATTCAATCCTCATCAATGGACAATCTTGGGGTAATTTTACTGCCTCCAGAGGTCTGCAACAAGAGGATCCTCTATCACCCACCATTATTCTTCTTGCTATGGATTACTTGTCTAGAATACTTAATCAATGTCTACTCCCCAACTCTTGCTCCATGTATCATCATAAATCTAACTTGGCAGCCTCCCATTTGGTTTATGCTGATGATATAATGGTATTCTCTAAAGCTAACAAAAATGCAGTTAAAAAATTATCCAAGTGCCTACAAATTTTCCAACAACATTCTGGTATGCACTTTAATCCTGACAAACGTAATCTGCTGTTTAGTAAACAACTCACTCAACATAAAGGATAGGATCCTTCAATTCACTAGCTTTTTTGAATCCCCCCTTAATCTAAAGTATCTTGGGGTTACCCTCATCAAAGGTAGATCTAAACTTATTTAGTTTGAGGAGCTCTTGGAAAAAATATCTGACCAACTTTCTTGTTGGACACACTCATTTCTTTCTAATGGAGGAAGAATAACTTTGCTTAGCAGTATTCTCACCACCTTCCCTTCTTACATCCTGCAGATGACAACCATAATGAAAAGCACACAAATTTTGATGGAAAGGGTTTTCAATAGGTTCTTATGGTCTGGTCGGAGGGAACAATTTCATTGGGCTAGTTGGCAAAAGCTGGCTAAACCTATTCTTGCTGGGGGCATTAGCTTCAAGGGACTACAACAGCTGCAACAAGTTAATCTATGTAAAATTTGGATTGAATTTATGCAAAAATCTTCATTATGGGCTAAATATATGCAATGGAAATATTGCAGGGACATCCACTCCAATCTAGTCACCAGGAAATTGGGTGATTCGAGATTGTGAACTCATATGTTGAAATAAGAAGCATGGCTGAAAATCTATTTCTATGGGATCTAGACAGAGGGAATGTTCATTTATGGTTCGACAATTGGTGTCCTAAAGGGATGTTGCAAGCTAAAACTATGTATTTTAACCCTCAACTAAAAGTGGCTGACTGTTGGGATGGAGATCAATGGTCTCTGCCTATTCTGCAAACTCTCCTGAAAGTCGTTTCTGTTGTGAGTATCTTCAAAGTGAAATTTGACATAATCATAAATGAAAGAATTGTTTGGCAAGCATACTCTAAGCTGAGCATTACCAAAAGCATATACTCAATCTCTATAGCTGGGATATTGTGCCTTGGGCTGGTGTCATCTGGAACAGTTTTTTATAACCTTCAATATTTTTCTTTTGTTGGAGGATCTTCCACAAGCTACTCCCTTCATATGATATCCTCAAACTGAAAGGCCAGAGAGGTCCATCAAAGTGTTAGTTGTGTTTGGTTGCTGAGGATTCTATCTCCCACTTATTTTTTGAATGTTCCTTTTTCTTAAGAGTTATGGAGGGGGTTCACCAACATGCTGCTCCTGGAAACCATTAACTTATAGTGACTTCACCTCAATTCATGTTGGAAAAGTTGGGAGACAACTAAGGCTCAACCCATACCTTTTATTATTTCCTGGTTCATTTGGATTGCAAGGTATCAGGCTAAGTTTGAGGGTCTAGTTTCTACAACTAACAAAGTGACTAGACACTACATCTCTTTCCTACTTAAGCTAATTAAACATAAGATATTCCCCAAAATTTGCTTAGCTCCCATGGCTGATCAAGTTACTTTGCCTAAGGTTATCAAAGTGCAGTGGAAACCCCCCTCTTATCCTTTCATAAAGGTGAATACTAATGATAGCTTCTTTGATTTTGGTGTTGGACTGAGTGGGGTCTTCAGGAATCAATTAGGGCATTACTTATTTTTTTTCAATGCCCCTATCATTGCTTTGGATGCTCTTGAGGCTAAAATCATTGTTGTGTATTGGTCATTCAGATTTGATTAAATGTTTCAATGGGAGCACCTTTGGGTGGAGGTGGATTCTATGTATTTGCTTCAACTGATGGCTGGTGATGAGCCCTCCTATTGGCATCATTCTCAATGTCTGCAAAATATTAAATCTATCAAACTTTCCCTCAAAGCACAATTTTCTTTTATTTGCAGAGAAAGAAATAGGCCGGTCAACTGGCTTGCTAGATTAGGTCTCTCTACTTCGGTTACTTCTGTCTCTACTTCCCCACCCCCGTCTCTACATTTCCTACTTAAGGGAAATCTTTTGGATGCTCCTCATCTCAAAATTATATTTTGATCTTTAAGAAATAGAATTTTCTTATATGTATATATATATATATATATATAAATTAAAAGAGCAACTCGTGGCTCCTTACGCGTTCATAATAAAAAGATTACAAAAAAGACGGAGGGATAGTGGATCCCTATCTAAAAGCAAAAGAAAATACAATAAAGTCCTAAGGGTTTTACAATCCACAGTACAACTCCACGCAAAAGAAAAAGAAAAACTTACAAAGTTAAGAGACCCAAAACTACATGCATACCCACAAAATGTATACCAATAAATAATAGTATACCCAAAAAGAACATGTACACCAGAACCCAAGTTGTCTATATACGAAGACAAAAAAAATCTATAGTAAGGCCTGATGATCCAAAGTGAAATAGTATTGTAGTTTCCCAAACTTACAAAGTAAGAGCATCCCAAGTCCAGAACAATAACAGATAACAACAAAACAACATTTTCAAATCCTTAGACTAGAAAAAAGTCTAAAAAAAGTGTTGATCCGCAGGACAAAGCAGAGAATGCCCCCAATAATTAGAAATTGGATGAGGCAAATAGTGAACATCATAAAAATCCTGAAAATTTGCAGTAAAATTAAAAAAAAAATTAAAGCATGCAATTCCAAAAAAAATAGTGCGGTCGTGAGCACTAACACATCCCCCATAATAAGGACAACTAGCCTCATAAGTATCCATTAGAAAAAATAAAATCCATGAAGAGTGAACAATAGTATCAAGGCTATTAAAGAAGAGCCAGGCAGACAGAACCAAACTCAAGTTCTGTATCTAATTACTGAAAACATAACCCAAAAAATCCTTCCAGCTAGATCTCCAAAAGTTCCATCCCAATTGACAGTTCAAAGCCAAATAACAAGCCCAAAATAGAATAAAAAACAGAAAAGCAAAGGATAGAGAATCATAATTAATATCTAATATAAGGTGCTTCTAATAAGTCACTTTGTATAAGATTTTGCAACAAAGTTGGAGGAGTATCACCAACTAATACTTCATGCACTCTCCATTTAGCCAACTAATCCACAGAGGCATTACCCTCTCTATAAACAAAAGAATAACAAATAATAAGATGGTGCAACTCAATATAAAGCCATATCATTCTCAACAGTGAAATGCTATACCAAACAGGCTTAAGCTTAGCCAAAAGTATGTTAAACAAAGTTTTAGAATCAGTCTCCACAACAATGTGATTGAAATTCAGAGAGACTGCAGTTTGCAAAGTAGCTAGCAGTGCACATGTCTCAGCTTCAAGAGAAGAAGTGGAAACACAAGGGGAGGCAAAATAAAGTTAAGCATTTACCAAAATTATCTCTAAACAGACCACCCATTCCAGTATAATTTAAAGAAAAGCTACCATCAACATTGATTTTGATCCATCCATGTGGGGGTGGTGCCCATTTAACTAGAATGGGTTTCCTACCGCTACCAATGAGAAGAGAGGCAGCCATTTCATTAGATTGCTTCTAGATTTAATGAAAGTGAGCCACGATTAGGGTAGAGATAGTGGTAGAGGTGTGACAAAGATTTTCATACTTGTGGTTATTACAAGCCATCCAAATAAACCAAAGCAAAATAGTGGGAAAATATAAAGCTCTTTAAAAGAAGGATCAAAATCCTTCCAAATCCTAATGACAATTTTAAATCTCAAATTTGAGGGCCAATTGATACCAAAATAGCACCCAAGCCTATTCCGAACCTCTTTTACAAAGGAGCGGTCAAAAAATAAATAATTAGCAAATTCAACATCCTTTTTACAATTATAACAAAAAGAAGCAATTTAAGCCCTTTCATTTTAGGAATATCATCAAGACAAAGCAAGTTATGAAAATTTCTCCAAATGAAAAAAGAGATAGAGGGAGAAATTTACTTATGCCAAGTATAAGAATTCCATTTCTAAGAAGTAAAAGTATGCAATTTCGACTAGAGAAGCTTAGTAACAGAAGTTCTACTTTGGAATTTCCAAAGTTGAACATCCTTATCAATACCTATAATAGGAATTGTAGCAATAGTAGAAGCAGATTCTCCAACCAAAGAAGCAAGTTTAGCTATATTCCAGGCTCCATCAAGCCAACAATCAGAAATCACAGATTAGGGTCACAAATAGTGTTTGACAAAATAGGTTAAGAAGAAATCCCCCAACCATCATGCCAAAAAAGATGCAACCATTCTCAATGTCCCAAAAAATAAAATGAGNCAGACCCTCAACTAAAAGTGGCTGACTATTGGGATGGAGATCAATGGTCTCTGCCTATTCTGCAAACTCTCTTGAAAGACTTTTCTATTGTGAGTATCTTAAAAGTGAAATTTGATAGAACCATAAATGAAAGAATTTTTTGGCAAGCTTACTCTAAGTTGAGCATTACCAAAAGCATATACTCAATCTCTACAGCTGGGATATTGTGTCTTGGGCTGGTGTCATCTGGAATAGTTGCTTATAACATTCAATGTTTTTTCTTTGTTGGAGGATCTTCCACAAGCTACTCCCTTCATATGATATCCTCAAACTGAAAGGTCTGAGAGGTCCATCAAAGTGCTAGCTGTGTTTGGTTGCTGAGGATTCTATCTCCCACCTATTTTTTGAATGTTCCTTTTTCTCAAGAGGTATGGAGGGGGTTCACCAACATGCTACTCCTGGAAACCATTAACTTATAGTGACTTCACCTCAAATCATGTTGGAAAAGTTGGGAGACAACTAAGGCTCAACCCATACCTTTCATTATTTCCTGGTTCATTTGGATTGCAAGGTATGAGACTAAGTTTAAGGGTCTTGTTTCTACAACTAACAAAGTGACTAGACACTACATCTCTTTCCTACTTAAGCTAATTAAACATAAGATATTCCCCAAAATTTGCTTAGCTCCCATGGCTGATCAAGTTACTTTGCCTAAGGTTATCAAAGTGCAGTGGAAACCCCCCTCTTATCCTTTCATAAAGGTGAATACTAATGATAGCTTCTCTGATTTTGGTGTTGGACTGAGTGCGGTCTTCAGGAATCAATTAGGGCATTACTTATTTTTTTTCAATGCCCCTGTCATTGCTTTGGATGCTCTTGAGGCTGAAATCATTGTTGTGTATTGGGCATTCGGATTTGATTAAATGTTTCAATGGGAGCACCTTTGGGTAGAGGTGGATTCTATTTATTTGCTTCAACTGATGGCTGTTGATGAGCCCTCCTCTTGGCATCATTCTCAATGTCTGAAAAATATTAAATCCATCAAACTTTCCCTCAAAGCACAATTTTCTTTTATCTACAGAGAAGGAAATAGGCCGGTCAACTGGCTTGCTAGATTAGGTCTCTCTACTTCTGTTACTTCTGTCTCTACTTCCCCACCCCCGTCTCTACATTTCCTACTTAAGGGAAATCTTTTGGATGCTCATCATCTCAAAATTGTATTTTGATCTTTAAGAAATAGAATTTTTTTTATATGTATGTATGTATGTATGTACATATATATATATAATCTAAAAGAGCAACTCGTGGCTCCTTACACGATCATAATAAAAAGATTACAAAAAAGACGGAGGGATAGTGGATACCCATCTAAAAGCAAAAAAGAATACAATAAAGTCCTAAGGGTTCCACAATCCACAGTACAACTCCACGCAAAAAGAAAAAGAAGAACTCACAGAATTAAGAGACCCAAAACTACATGCATACCCACAAAATGTATACCAATAAATAATAGTATACCCAAAAAGGACATGTACACCATAACCCAAGTTGTCTATATACGAGGACAGAAAAAATCTATAGTAAGGCCTGATGATCCAAAGTGAAACAGTATTGTAGTTTCCCAAACCTACAAAAGTAAGAGCAGCCCAACTCCAGAACAATAACAGATAACAACAGAATAACATTTTCAAATCCTTAGACTAGAAAAAAGTCTAAAAAAAGTGTTGATCCGCAAGACAAAGCAGAGAATGCCCATAATAATTAGAAATCGGATGAGGCAAATAGTGAAGATCATAAAAATCCTGAAAATCTGCAGTAAAATTCAAAAAAAAAAATTAAAGCATGCAATTCCAAAAAAAAAAGTGCGATCGCGAGCACTAACACATCCCCCATAATAAGGACAACTAGCCTTATAAGTATCCATTAGAAAAAATAAAATCCATGAAGAGTGAACAATAGTATCAAGGCTATTAAAGAAGAGCCAGACAGACAGAACCAAACTCAAGTTTTGTATCCAATTACTGAAAACATAACCCAAAAAATCCTTCCAGCCAGATCTCCAAAAGTTCCATCCCAATTGACAGTTCAAAGCCAAATAACAAGCCCAAAATAGAATAAAGAACAGAAAAGCAAAGGATAGAGAAGCATAATTAATATCTAACATAAGGTGCTTCTAATAAGTCACTTTGTATAAAATTTTGCAACAAAGTATCACCAACTAATGCTTCATGCACTCTCCATTTAGCCAACTAATCCGCAGAGGCATTACCCTCTCAATAAAAAAAAGAATAACGAGTAATAAGATGGTGCAACTCAATATAAAGCCATATCATTCTCAACAGTGAAATGATATACGAAACAGGCTTAAGTTTAGCCAAAAGTATGTTAAACAAATTTTTAGAATCAGTCTCCACAACAATGTGATTGAAATTCAGAGAGACATCAGTTTGCAAAGCAGCTAGCAGTGCACATGTCTCAGCTTCAAGAGAAGAAGTGGAAACACAGGGGGAGGCAAAAAAAGCTAAGCATTTACCAAAATCATCTCTAAACAGACCACCCATTCCAGTATAATTTAAAGAAAAGCTACCATCAACATTGATTTTGATCCATCCATGTGGGGGTGGTGCCCATTTAACTAGAATGGGTTTCCTACCGCTACCAATGAGAAGAGAGGCAGCCATTTCATTAGATTGCTTCTAGATTTAATGAAAGTGAGCCACGATTAGGGTAGAGATAGTGGTAGAGGTGTGACAAAGATTTTCATACTTGTGGTTATTACAAGCCATCCAAATAAACCAAAGCAAAATAGTGGGAAAATATAAAGCTCTTTAAAAGAAGGATCAAAATCCTTCCAAATCCTAATGATAATTTTAAATCTCAAATTTGAGGGCCAATTGATACCAAAATAGCACCCAAGCCTATTCCAAACCTCTTTTACAAAGGAGCGGTCAAAAAATATATAATTAGCAAATTCAACATCCTTTTTACAATTATAACAAAAAGAAGCAAGTTTAAGCCCTTTCATTTTAGGAATATCATCAAGACGAAGCAAGTTATGAAAATATCTCCAAATGAAAAAAGAGATAGAGGGAGAAATATACTTATGCCAAGTATGAGAATTCCATTTCTAAGAAGTAAAAGTATGCAATTTCGACTAGAGAAGCTTAGTAATAGAAGTTCTACTTTGGAATTTCCAAAGTTGAACATCCTTATCGATACCTATAACAGAAATTGTAGCAATAGTAGAAGCAGATTCTCCAACCAAAGAAGCAAGTTTAGCTATATTCCAGGCTCCATCAAGCCAACAATCAGAAATCATAGATTAGGGTCACAAATAGTGTTTGACAAAGCAGGATAAGAAGAAATCCCCCAACCATCATGCCAAAAAAGATGCAACCATTCTCAATGTCCCAAAAAATAAAATGAGAGGCAACATTTCGAGAAAAAATAATCTCATTCCAAAGCCTAGAATCCCCAACCTTCCAATTGACCGTGGATGGGTGAGAAAATTTACAATACTTATGATGCATAAATTGAGCCCATAAAGAATCCCACAAACAAAATTTAAACCATAGTTTAAACACATTGATAATCAATAATCTGTTGCATAGATTTAAAACCAAGACNCAAAAATAATAGCTTTCCAAAGCCTAGAATCCCCGACCTTCCAATTGACCATGGATGGGTGAGAAAATTTACAATACTTATGATGCATAAATTGAGCCCATAAAGAATCCCCCAAACAAAATTTAAACCATAGTTTAAACACATTGATAATCAATAATCTGTTGCATAGATTTAAAACCAAGACATCCAACATAAAGAGGCCTACTATTGTATTGTCAATTAGTCCAATGTTTGGAGGACCTGGGGCCCTTCCAAAGAAATTTGTTAAAAATAAACTCAAGATTCATTTGAGTACTTTTCTTAATTTTATGAACTTGCATGACATAGAGAGTAAGTGCGCACATGAAACTTTTCAACAAAGTGAGTCTGCCACCATTAGATAAAAATGTAATTTTCCAATCATTATTCTTGAGTTTAACTTTATCAATCACATCATCCATTTGAGTTTGCTTATTCCTACCTCTAAGAATGTTCACCCCATGATATTTAATTGGGAGCTTGGAAATTTTGCAACCAGTGTAATTAGAGGCCCAACATGTCTATTAGTGGGGACACCTTTCCCAAAATAGATAGAGCATTTGGGCAAGCTAAACATCGTACCAGAGACATTCTGAAAGTCATTTAATAAGGACATGGTGGTTTTAATAGCAAACTTTCTTGCATTGAAGAACAAGATAACATCATTAGCATAAGCCAGATGACTCACCACAATCTTAGATTTGTGTGAGAATTGAATATAAGAATCCTAAAGATACAACTTATTAATAAGCATAGAAAGGTAGTCAAATGCAATAATGAATATGGTGGGAGAAAGTTGATCACCTTATTTAATATCCTTGTTAGCTAAGAAAAAACCATGTGCTTTGACATTAACCATCACATTATAACTGTTGTTAGAAAGACATCTCTTGATGAGTAAGCAAAAATCATGTTGACAGCCTTTCCCCTGTAAAATGTTTATGATGAAGTCCCAGCTAATAGTGTAAAAAGCCTTCTTGATATCCAATTTGAGCACCATATTACTCCCCTAAACTTTTTATCAAGGTCTTCAATCATCTCCTAAGCTAAAAGGATATTATCTATAATATCCATACCCTTAATGAATGCAGACTGCTGTGGAGCAATGATCTAAGAAAGATGAGGCTGCAGTCTGTTGACTATGATCTTACTCATAACTTTAGAAATAATAATAGTGAGGGAAACAGGATGAATGTTGTCCTAGAAGATCCTATCATTTCCTTTAGGAATAAGGACAATCAAAGCTGAAGTAAAATATTTACCAAGGTTATCATCAAGGAAGAAACTCTGTATGACAAGGACAACCTCCTTCTTAATAACATCCCAAGAGTGAGTGTAGAAGGAAGAAGATAAATCGTTAGGGCCAGGGACTTTGTTAGGACAAATAGACTTGAAAGCATCAAGAATTTCCTGTTTATCAGGGGGATGAGTTAAATGAAGACCATTGATGTAATTATAATCATCCACAAAATAAGTAGAATCCATAGGGAGAACATTAGTAGAAGTTTGAAAAAGCTCAGTAAAGTAATTAACAATGCTAGCTCCAATATCTTCCATATTAGTCAAAATTTTCCCATCCCCATTTTTATTTTCAAGATACTATTAATATTTCTTCTATTCTTAAGCGTGACATAAAAGTATTTGGTATTTCTATCCCTGTAACAAAGGAAATATCATTAGTTTTTTGTTGTAATAAGGACTCTTCAAGAGCAATGACATCCATTAAGGAAACATGAGCCTGAGCAACATTGTCCATCAATTCAGGAGAGCACACAAGATGAGCTTCCAAGGAGTCAACTACATTCTGAGCATCCTGCACTTCTTTATGAACATTACCAAAAACCTGGTAATTCCATTTTGTAAAATGAGTCGCCATCTTTTTATGCAGGTGCCATAAGATAAACTATGGAGTCCCAGCTCCATCATACTACCACACCCACTTCACTAAATTCAAATATGTTTCATGAGAGGTCAAAAAATTAAGAAACTTGAAAAGAGATATGCTCGGTTTAATAGTAAAAGCCAAAGTGAACATTATAAGATTATGATCAGATGTAGCATAGCTCAAATGTTGAACCCGCATAATAGGAAGATGGCTAAGAAAAGTAGAATTAGCCAAGTACCGATTCAGTATCTGGTAAAGAAAACCCCTTCTCCAAGTATAAGAAGTGTCATTATAACCCAAGTCGAAAAGACCTGCATTAGAGATAGAGTTAGAGAACATATTGATGATGCCAGGGTCAACTCTACTGCCACCTTTTATCTCCATGGGTTTCATAATCAAATTAAAGTCACCACCCACAAACTAATTATCATTTATAAAACTTCCCATAAGTTCAAGTTTTTGCCAAATCAAAAATTTATCATTCAACTGAGAACTACCTTAGACAAAAGTACCCCACCCTTGGAAATCTTCAAACTTGATCTTAGTTAAAACATATTGTTCCTCATCTTCAATAATGGAAAGAGTAATAGATGGCTTCCAAAAAACAAAATTTTATTATTGATATTGCAGTAGGAACGATAACCTTTAAACTTGTTTAAAATCCTGCTTTTATTAACATGAACTATAGGCTTCGAAACAGCAAAAAATGAGGAATTTATGAAGCCTACAGAAAATTTTAAGCCTGTTAAGGAAGTTAGGGTCCACCACTCCCCTAATATTCCAAGCCATAATGTTATACATGAAGATGTGAGCTAGCCTTTCTATAAGATCTAGTAGGGTTGACTAACTGCTCCCCATCATAGTGATAAATAAATACTTTCTTGGATAATTTTATTAGCATTAAGACTTGATAGATCATTATTTTTTTAGCCTTTTTCCTGGAATGCTTTTGAACCTGCCATTCATTTTCTAAAGTTTTGGCTGCAATATGCAAAGAGGCATTAATATCGATAAGAGTAGTGAAGCCCCCATAAACAAAAGTATCAGTAACAGAACAACTGGGGACATAACCTTAATGATTCTCTAATATTTTTTTCAGGAATATCTGTGTGTGTGTGTGTGTGTGTGTATATATATATATATATATATATATCTACTAGGGTTTATGGGGAGATGACGATTCCTTTGTGCTAGTTGGAGGCGAGTTGTAAGTCAGTGGTGATCGTAAGGGGTCTAATTGCTGCTTGGATTCTACTTTGGAGGTCAGCTTTTGTGTTTCCTCCTTCTTGGGTTCTAAGGTTTTCAAAAAATTATTGTTGCCACTCTGCCTTGGCGTGGGTACTATCAAATGGCTCTTCCTATTGACTTAGAAATGAATGCACAATGGACAAGAGCCACTTATGACAATGTGGTTGGAAAAGCCAATGATATTCTGCAAGACCTGGATAAGATGGTTTTCCCACAAGCCTTCCATACACTGCTGCTGGAAAGGGTTCCTCCCCATGCATTAACCCTGTGGGTCTTAAGGATGGGGAGTGATTCTCAATAACTGCTTATATGCAATAGTATAATAATATATGCGATTATATTTTCAATTATATTTTCTTACTTTACAACAGTACCAAAAACTTGATTATTAAGAAAATAAGAATTTAACTCTTTGATTTATATATATATTGGGATACTACGCAAGTAAATGTATCTTTATCAAGTAATATAAGACTTTTTAATTAAGACCTGAATATCAAACCCACAGGAAAAATTGGCAATATGCACTTTCAAACAACAAACTTCTATTCCAAAAAGTAATTTACTTAAACTATAAATAATTTGACAGTAATTAAATTTCAAATCTTTTTGGTATTTTTGATATTTTGACAAAATAGTAACAACTTCTAAATAACTTGAGTTTAAATAAAAGAAAAGCACAGAATATGAAAATATCTTTCTCCTTTCATGAATCAGTAATAAGTAATGGAATTTTATTGTGGAAGTATGCAAATTGTGTTGTGCCAAATAAAAGCAATAAAATTCTTTACTCTTACTAGAGATGCTATAAAGAACATTAGTTAATTTAAAGTTTGAATAGTTCTGAAGAATGGCTAGGCAAGGAAGATACCATCTCTGACTCTAGAGTTCCTTTAATTCCCTCCACCTAGAGGCTAACATCTCGTATCAGAACCTAAAATAATTAACCATGTTGGGGACTTTAACTTGTCACGTTAAAGTCCTCTAACTCTACACCCTTCAAAGTTTATTTTTCTATTTATTTGCATAAATCATATGAAACATTTTCATTCATACAACCTCATGTGATTCTTTCCAATTGTTGACTGAGACAATATCGGCCCTGTTCTTACATGTTCTCACAACAAATTTTAAGATCTGGATAGGCTAAATCAATAAGTAAATGAAGTGCATGGAATTAAATCATCACAACTTCTTCCAACATTAAAGATCAATACTCTCCACAAACTCCATCCAAACTTTAATTACTTATCATTTTAAGGAGAAAGATAAAGAAAACTACTTAGAATCCATGGAGAAAACAAAACAACACATTAGTTTAAAAGTAGAAATCATTGTCAAACGAACAAGAAGTCTCGATTAAAACCAAAACTAGTTTAAAAACATAGATAAAAACTTATCTCAAATCCTCCACCAAACTCTTGAAGTTCGTTTGAATCTCTTCTCTTCTACAACACTCTTTACTCTCAAAATAAAATTAAAAATAAAAAGGAAAAAAAGTAAATTTGTGTGGCTGAATCTCTCCACAATCTTCTCAGAACTCAGCACTCTCTCCCTCTTCAAGCATCCATCTCAAATGTCTCAACTTCATTCTTTTATAACTTTCCCAAGAGGTGCCTTGGAAATTCTTCAAAATGGCTCCAAATTTGAAGTATTCCCTAAGGGATGCCTCCTTTCACAAGTATTTTAATAATATTTTCATTCCTAATGGTTATAACCACCCCCTTAAGCCAATAAGTGCCTCAAATGTTTCTTCAAAAATCGGCCAAATGAAGAAAACCGCCAAATAACTGCCTTTAGCACTTAGGCGCAACCTTCTCTGTTTCACTGGCGCGTAAGCGCTGGATCTGGCGCTTAGGTGCCAAAACAATTTTGCACAAATTTCATATTTTTGCTCCAAATTTGATCCTTTTTCACTTCTTTTAGCATTTTCACCTTTTTACTTGTACCTGAAAGAAAAACACATAAATATCTTCCATTAAAGTGCAATATCTCAAAAATAGGTATAAAAATGTGCCTAAAAACACTATATATATTTTAGGTGTATCAAAATCTCCAAAACTTAAAATTTTACTTGTCCTCAAGTGACACTTTAATCTTTAAAAGCTAAATAATTATGATATGTATATGATTTTCTTTAGGAGTTACTAAAATTTAGATTTAGAGATATAGTAGTCCAATTTAGAAAAAAATATTCAGTAAATGAAACCAACTTTAAGTTTAGAAATGTTTAATGTTAAGAAAGATAAAAATATGAGTTCCTATCTAATTCAACAATATTGTAAAATCTCCAAGTTTAGAATTTAGTCCTTTTATTATCTCCACTTAAAAATTTTCATTAAGAATAATTTTACTTACTATATTNAATATAGGAATTTTTAATTAAGACCTGAATATCAAACCCACAGGGAAAATTACAATATGCACTTTCAAACAACAAACTTCTATTTCATAAAGATAATTACTTAAACTATAAATAATTTGACAGTAATTAAATTTCAAATCTTTTTGGTATTTTTGATATTTTAACAAAATAGTAACAACTTCTAAATAACTTGAGTTTAAATAAAAGAAAAGCACAAAATATGAAAATATCTTTCTCATTTCATGAATCAGTAATAAGTAATGGAATTTTGTTGTGAAAGTATGCAAATTGTGTTATGCCAAATAGGGGCAATAAAATTCTTTACCCTTACTAGAGATGCTATAAAGAATATTAGTTAATTTAAAGTTTGAATAGTTCTGAAGACTAGCTAGGCAAGGAAGATACCAGCTCTAACTCTAGAGTTCCCTTAATTCCCTCTACATGGAGGCTAACATCTTGCATCAGAACCTAAAATAATGAACCATGTTGGGGACTTTAACTTGTCACATTAAAGTCCTCTAACTCTACACCCTTCAAAGTTTATTTTCCTATTTATTTGCATAAATCATATGAATTACATTTTCATTCATACAACCTCATGTGATTCTTTCCAATTGTTGACTGAGACAATACCGGCCCTATTCTTACATGTTCTCACAATAAATTTTAAGATCTGGATAGGCTAAATCAATAAGTAAATGAAGTGCATGAAATTAAATCATCACAACTTCTTCCAACATCAAAGATCAATACTCTCCACAAACTCCATCCAAACTTTAATTACTTATCATTTTAAGGAGAAAGATAAAGAAAACTACTTAGAATCCATGGAGAAAACAAAACAATACTTTAGTTTAAAAGTAGAAATCATTGTCAAACCAATAAGAAGTCTCGATTAAAACAAAAAGTAGTTTAAAAACAAAGATAAAAACTTATCTCAAATCCTCCACCAAACTCTTGAAGTTCGTTTGAATCTCTTCTCTTCTACAACACTCTTTACTCTCAAAATAAAATTAAAAATAAAGAGGAAAAAAAGTAAATGTGTGTGGCTGAATCTCTCCACAATCTTCTTAGGACTCAGCACTCTCTCCCTCTTCAAGCATCCATCTCAAATGTCTCAACTTCATTCTTTTATAACTTTCCCAAGAGGTGCCTTGAAAATTCTTCAAAATGGCTCCAAATTTGATGTATTCTCCAAGGGATGCCTCCTTTCACAAGTATTTTAATAATATTTTCATTCCTAATGGTTATAACCACCCCTTAAGCCAATAAGTGCCTCAAATGTCTCTTCAAAAATCGGCCAAATGAAAAAAACCGCCAAATAACTGCCTTTAGCACTTAGGCGCGGCCTTCTCTGTTTCACTAGCGCGTAAGCGCTGGATGTGGCGCTTAGGTGCCAAAATACTTTTGCCTAAATTTCACATTTTTGCTCCAAATTTGATCCTTTTTCACTCCTTTTAGCATTTTTCACCTTTTTACTTGTACCTAAAAGAAAAACACATAAATACCTTCCATTAAAGCGCATTATCTCAAAAATAGGTATAAAAATGTGTCCAAAAACACTATATATATTTTAGGTGTATCAAAATCCCCAAAACTTAAAATGTTACTTATCCTCAAAAGACACTTTAATCTTTAAAAACTAAATAATTATGATATGTATATGATTTTCTTTAGGAGTTACTCAAATTTAGATTTAGAGATATAGTAGTCTAATTTAGAAAAAATATTCAGTAAATGAGAGCAACTTTAAGTTTAGAAATTTTTAATGTTAAGAAAGATAAAAATATGAGTTCTTATCTAATTCAGCAATATTGTAGAATCTCCAAATTTAGAATTTAGTCCTTTTATTATCTCCACTTAAAAATTTTTATTAAGAATAATTTTACTTGCTATATTATATCCTTAAGCTTAAGAGTTTCTCAACTCTTATACTTTAAAAAGATTAAACGTGGAACCAATTTTTGATTAGGCATTAATCCTCAAGCTTCTCCTCCCTTACTTTTTTTTTCTTCTTTTTCTTTTCCTTTTTCTTTTTCTTTTTCTTTTTCTTTTTCAGGCAAGGATTACTATATCTGGATAGGCCTTNATTAAACGTGGAACCAATTTTTGATTAGGCATTAATCCTCAAGCTTCTCCTCCCTTACTTTTTTTTTCTTCTTTTTCTTTTCCTTTTTATTTTTCTTTTTTTTTTTCAGGCAAGGATTACTATATCTGGATAGGCCTTTAATGATTTTGAATTCCACTTCTNCTTCTCTTTTTTTAAAGCAAAGTCTTGATATAAGTCTTTTACTTAAAAATGTAATAATAGTTTTGAAAATTATTTTTAATAAAAGAAATTTAAGTATTTAAAAAAAAGTCTAAATTTCTAAATTAAAAAAAAACAATTTTTCTAACTAAAGATAGTTACACTATATTTAACATTTTCTACACTAAAAATTTTTAATTGAAAGTTTTCTTCATTACTCACAATTTTAACTAAATCTTCTTACTCATTTCAAAAATCAAGTTTTACTTCCCTAATATAACTTCATATACATAATCATTTTTCTTTTTAAATCAAATTCACTTGTAGCATATTTGAGAACAAATAAAATTCAATTTTTGAATATATTTTTCACCCCCCCCAAAACTTAAATTTTTAACAGATAAAATAGTTTATCAGCAAATATAAATAAGCAGGAATGAAAATTTGAAATAATATGCTTACAGGAATTTTTTTATCCTAATTATACAAGTATAAAACTAAAAACAGGAGTAAAATTAATTTTTAATTAATTTTCTACCATTTTCAATTCAATTCAACATGTAGAGATTCAGTAGACTTCTAAATAGTGGGTGTAAACATAAAAATAAACTAACACACTAACTTTGATTTTCAGTCTTAACATAAAAACAAACACACTAAAATGATCAAGGAAAAATACAGGGTAGCAGTTTTCTGAAATTAAAGTTTAAAACTAAAGTTAGCAAGATTTTCAACTTTTCAAAAGACATAGAAATAAGTTCAATTATAACTGATTAACACAAAAATCAACACACAACAACAATTAATACCCTAGAATTTTAAAACAAACTACTAACAAATCACAACATCACAATACAATTAAATAAAATAAAAGTCTCACACATCGCAAAATCCAAACCAACAAATAAACATACATATCTCAAGTTCAAAATATAAAAACACGTCACATCATATGTCTCAAGTCCAAAGCGCATAGTCTAACACATATTACAAACATAAAAATAAATAACTCAGGGCCCGTTTGGGGCAGCATAAAAGTGCGAGCGGTGTTTTGAAAACGCTGCCTTGGTGTTTGGTTAGCACTTATTGACAACTTATACGAAACCGTGTTTTCAATTTTATAAAAGACGCGGACAGTGGGGGTCGTTCCACGGTCCGCATTTTCGATCTCATTTTGACTCCCGTGACCCTGCCCTCATACGTTTTCTGTGACCCTCCCCTCCCTCGCATCTGCCGTTAATCTTTTGCAAGACTCGAGCCCTAAGCGGTCTTAAGAGAAGATTCGGTGTGTTCCTGACCCTCATACAATTCCCGTGACCCTCCCCTCCCTCGCATATGTCATTACTCCTTCGCAAGACTCGAGCCCTAAGCGGTCCTAGGAGAAGATCCGGTGTGTTTTGCCTTGTCTTCTCCAGCATCTTCACTTCTCCATCTCCTTCGACATTTCTCTCAATAGGTAATTGTTTCTTCTTCGCATGTTTCATCTTCCACATCATCCTTTGTCGTGGTTCGAGAAATTGGTTTGAGCTTTTGTTTTTCTAGCAACAAGTGGATCCTGTGTGCTTGTCTTCACCAATTTCATGATCGAAGTCGCATTTCATATTTCTTTCTTCACCATTTGTTTCAACAGGTATACCTATTCCTTCACATCCCTTTTCTTTCTTCTTCATTTGCAACCGTTCGTGAAATTCGTTTAGATCTTTTTTTTTCCCGGTGGATCTGTTCGTGAAATCATGTTAGATCTATTTTTCTTTATTTTTTTCCGCTGGATCCGTTCATGAAATCCGTTTAGTTCTAATTTTTTTGGCAACCACTACTATGGTATGACCAATTATTTGTGATTTGCGGTATGAATCATCCCTAATTTATCATGTTGAGTAATATATATATATAGTGCTATTCATAATCTAAGAGAGATGATCAGTCTAGTTTGGCATGATCAAAGCTCAGAAGATATTTAAAAGCTCAAATGTTTCATATCGAATACAAAGAACAGAAGTGGGTCTAAACACAATTTGAATTAGGATGACAAATACTTGATGAAAATGTGAACTTTGATCACTAGTTTGGAATTTTTATGGAATGAATTTTTCTCCATGAAACATGTAGTAGGGCTTTATGATGGCCTTCGAATAGATCAGATGAAGAGAAAAACTATGTCAAATAGTTTGAATGAGATAATGCTACTTTGACTTGAGAAAAGAACAGATTCTGCTGCACAAATTATTCATTTAATAAAAAAAATTCCAAATAAGTTGTTTATAAAACGCACTAACCAAATAGCTAAACTGTTTATTCAGAACAGGGGTAGAATGGTCAATTTTTCACAATTAGCTGTTTTCCATAAGCCCCAACCAAACAACCAGACAGCTTATCCGGATAAGCTGCTCATCAACAGATTATCAGGATAAGCTGCTTATCAGTAGAAGTTGGATAAGCTGCAGCTGCCCCAAACAGACCCTTAGTCCTCCTCCTCATCTTCTTCAAAATCACTGCTATTCCAGAAATTTGTAGGCTCATAATCAGGGTATCTAGAATATGGAGGATATTACACTCTTGGGTTACCCGAATGAGGTTTTCCAGAGATGAATGAAATTTCTCTTCATGATCACTTTTTCTTATGTTATACCCATCAATATGATCTGCAAAGCTTTCTAAATTTCTTACCTTATCGGCTGTATAGTTGATATTGTCCATTATCCTCTGTAATAATTGACTTTGAGTTTCTGTAGACTCACCTCTAGAAGTAGATGGTCTTGAGGTAGATGGTCTAGATGTAGATGCACTAGAGATAGAAGCAGCAGTCGTTGACATTCCATAACTCCTTAAAAATCCTCCTCTCTAGCCAAAAATAGGATGCTCTGAATATGACTTCACATTAACACTAGTATTGGCTTCAAAAGCAATAGTACTTCCTTCCAGCTATCATATCTCACTCCATCCTGCCCACATAAAGAAAAGATAGAGGAAACAAATCACAGACCTGCAGTAGTAGCGATAGTGGTAGAACCGATGATAGTCTGATAAATCAAAGCTACAATATTAATGAGCTTTCCTTCCTGAATATAATAGTTCAACGCCACCCTCTCTCTGGTAACTTCACTGAGATGATTTGTAGGTAATAGACGGGCTGAAATAAAATAGTGTCATGCCTTGGATGGTACACTTAACTTTGACATGGCAAAGTTGACTCTTCTCTCATTTGTGATCTTCCAGAGTCCTCTTCCAATGGTCAAATAGGAAATAATCTCATCTAGCTTTATCTCAATAGGACTATAGTTTGCATAAAAACACAAAGTATCAGGTGGTAGATGATAAAAAAATTGATTAACTTTGGTGCAAAATGTAACAATTTTTCTCGAACCATAACTCGATCTTCTTCAGCCTCAAGGAGGTTTTCATAGAACTCCCTAACTACAGAAATAACGGCCACAATAGAAAAATAATAGAATCGTTCCCATTATCGGTGAACGATAAGATCTTCTACATATCCACTTGGATGTTTAAAACATTGCTCCTGTATAAGTTTTTATGATTGCAAAGCATCACTGTACATATCTTGAGCTTTTGAACTCACAAATTTGCTCGAATTAAAGTGGTTTTTTTCCTTTGCTCCTCTTCATTCTTGGTGTCATTCTAAAAATTTCATAAAATTCCACAATAACTTCAAAAATCAAGTCTAATCAACTAAACTTAACTCCTATAAGTATAAACTACACTTCCTATGCAATTTTCATAGATTTTTCCTCATTTTTCACCATGAATAGTAATTTTTTGATTTTTCCAAACGCACTCAAAATACATGGTGAAAATCCAAAATTTTTACATATAAGTGAAGCTCTTACCTCAAGTAATCTAAATATAGCAAATTTTTCTCAATTCCACCAAGAAATCTCCATAAAATAGCTTGCCCTAGCCTCCAAAATTGCAAACTCAAGAAGTTAAAGGTGACGAAGAGGGTAAAAATGGCAATTTTCTGGGTTATTTTTCACTTTTAACCGCTCACGAACCAGTTTTCGTGAACCGGAGCTTAAGCACGGGTAAGTGGTGTTTAGGCACCTGCCTCTCAGGTTACATCACGCTTAAGCGCGAGAATGTGGCACTTAGGTGCCAGTGCACTAATTTTGATATTTGAACTTAAGTAAAATGCGCTATTAGCCTAAGTAAAACACCCCAAAATGGTCTCATAATACTTTGTCGACACTATTTTTGGTTGTGGAGTTGCCCGTTGGAAGTTGTCGGACGCCGGAATCGGAATCCTGTCCCTCGCTTCAGAAATGTTTTTTAATATATATATATATATATATATANCATAGTTTAAATGAAAGAGCACTATACATTAAACCCAGTATTTATCCCAAAAGATAAGCACAAAACTTAATGATGATGCTCGATCAAATAAACTAAGAAATATATAACATATGTTTGGTCTACGAAACAATTTTATGTGCCGACAAGTTACCCTATTTAATACGAAGAAATAAATAGGATTTATATTAAGCTAGGTTTGAAAAAGCTTCCTATAAAGGCAAGCCCTTATAGTTAATTACATCTTTGAAAACCGACGTCAACTAAGAAAACTCTCGAAAAAAATCAGGAAATGTTATCTTCAAAGAGGTCAAATGATAGGAATTTTCAATGAGATTCAGACAAAGGGGTGTGAAAGGGGAATGATTCAATTTGGAACATTTATTGTAGAGTCCAAAGAAGGAAGAACTAGGGGATGTCACAGCTCCTGAGGAGAACCTCAGTGACTTCACATGCTATCCTATGGTTTGGCTTCAGTCTTGAGGAGAAATCATTTGAGTGTTTCATCCTGTCAATTTTTATTAATTTTAGTACTTACATCTATGTGAAACAATCACACAAATGGCCTAGAAGATGTGAGTATTTAGGTTGTGACGAACGACAATCTCATAATCCTAATATGAGTTAGGGTTTTTATTATACAATAGAGCTAAACAAACTCCTAAAAATATGGTGAGGATTTATGTTGCATAAGCAAAAAACCTCAAAATCCTATGGCTTGATTGTTTAATTCTAAGGAAAGATGTGCTATTATAGATCCTCTTGCTGTTGATGATGGTCGTGCTGCCCACAATGCTAGCTCCAAGTTCCTTGCCACGACGAGTTTATGTTTTCTAATGTGTTAGTTTATAATGTCAAATCAGATGTTGTTATGGTTGTAGTTCTTTAAATTTTCATGGGGCATATTAAAGTTGATTAGAGCGACACCGGTTAGGGTCTTATGGTTCTCTCATTCTGGTATCACTATTTTCTATTGAATTCACTTAGTCTAAGTGAATTTACTAAACTCAACTTAATGAGTTCCATACTTTCATTTAGATCGTCGAAAATCTCGTTAGCAACCGTAGGTTACCTCTTCTGAAGGATTCCCGATCATTCGATACAGACATCTTAATTTAGTTGCAATTGTTATTTTATGATGTTTGTGATTAAATTTTGAGTTTCATTTTATTTTGAATGTTTAGTTTTGGTTTTGGTTTTACGGCTATCCTAACAGTTTTGGTTTTTATGCAGGGTGACATCGTAGTTTAATATGCAAGTTTTATAAGCATAAAAATACAGTGTGGAAGATATAAGAAAAGACAGTACTGTAAACTATAAAAGCGTACTGGCGAGTCTTCTTGTTCCACCACCTGAAATGTCAGTACTTGCAAGACATGTATATAATTTTTCACGGAACTTAAATTGCGTGAGTAGATGAAAGTTTAGCTGCCAAACCCCATGTTATGATTTTGTTAAGTCTTGGAAGATCTTATTGGATAACTTTAGAACAAAATATGACAAGTTCAATTTGTCCTTCAAACTATCCAAAAGATTTCAAAGTGCTCGGTGTATGACCCTGAACTATTTTGGAGATCTCTTGGATTATTTTGAGTTCATTTTTGAACTTATCATATAGTTCCATTAACCATCAGAGTTTAGAGTGTAACTACCTGGTTTCTCAGTGAAACTTAACAATTTAATTATCCCAAGGATATGATACTCGATTAGTCACTTAACATTTCACTTAAGATTTATGTGGATGGGTGCCCCTAAGGTAAATTTAGGTCATTTAAGATTGTGGTACCCATAATTAAGGTCAGGCTTGTAGTGTTTAGATATGTTAATCATCGATTATGTTATCTTCTAAATTCGATCAATTGAGTTCAAATATCGAGTCTAGGTCACTACTAAGCCTTTAACAATCATGATGGATGAAGAGGTGATTATCAAAATTTTGATTTCAAGGGATGTGCATTCTTATCAAATGGTTACATCATCCTCAATTTTGGGCTTAAGAAAAGTAAACTATCATCTTTTCGACTTAAGCCCATTACATAAGAATCATTTGATCTAAGTTGACTTATGAGTCATGAAAACTAGGAGGGTTATGATTTTCTTGAAGTTGTGCAAGGGTGAGTGGGTTTCTACCTTTAAGTCTCATTGTATTTCAATCATCCAAAAATATTCATTAAGATTAAAATTACCCATTTTACCTTGGTTAATCCTAAATTTTTATTAAGGCACTGAAGTCTTAAAGTTACCATTTTGCCCTTGGGGCACTTCACCTCAACTCTTTAAACACAACTCAAACGACTTCAATGGTTTAGAGTGTCATATCCATGAGGTGATTATAATTTTTAGAGAACATGTGGACTTCTCAAATTTTTGGATTAATTTTGATAATTATTTAAATTTAGAAGATAGGATTTTCAAAAGTTAATTTATTTAATTATCCAAAATAAAATTTATATTTGTGAAAAATATTATTAGAGGTTTTCTAAGGTCAAAGAAACACGTAGACAAAATGTCATGATTTTTCTTAGTCAAATTTCTATTATTATTATTTAATTTTTAATCAATTTCAATGATTAAATTGAATAAAAATAATATTTTAATTGCAAAAATCATTTTTGTATATTTTTAATATACTTCTCTGAATTTAGAAAACCCAAATAATCAAATCTTATTTTTTGTGATTTTTAATTTGATTATTATGATTATTTTAGTGGGAGAACATGAAAAATTTATTTTTAGACCTTTAAAATTTTTATGTTTAACTTAGGAAAATTAGAATAAAATGTCGTAATGAATTCTAAGTGATCAGAGAACAATCCCACTCATTTTGAACAGTTTTTTGTATTTTTGAAAATTTTGATTATTTTAATTATTTTTAATTCAAAATATATTTTAAAAATGAAATAATTTTAAAAAAATGGGTTTTATTTTTATAAGATGTCCCTAATCACAAGGAACTCACAGAAATAATTTTCATAATTTTTTTAAGAATATTTAATTTAATATAAATTTTTTTATACAAAAAGGCAAGGCTTCCTTAAAAATCCATTTTAATGCTTAGACTAAGTGATATAATTTTGATATTTTTACAGTGAATAGACATGATTTTTATGGACAGTGGAGAAGTTATTTTGTTAATTTTTGATCAGTGTATAATTTACATAAATTAAAATAAGGTATATGCATTTAATTAAGTATATAAATTCATAAAATGATTTAAAACATCACAATATTTTTCTTAGACTTCTCTAACTAAAGGAAACCTACTAAAATTAATCTCATAATTTTTTAAGTGATATTTTGATTTGTATACTTAAAATAAGTCAAAATGGTCACCTTAGCTTGAAAATAAGGGTTAGATTCATAGAGATGCTCTCTGACCTTGGAAAAATCAAAGAGCATCTTCTTGATGATAGGGAATAAACCTTCAAAATTTCAAGCCATTGTAAAATATTTTAATACATGGAGAATTAAAATACCACAGAGAGTATTTAATTCATAAAAAAAATTTATTTGAAAAATAATTTTTATTTTTAGTCCAAATTATTTTCCTCTATTCACTAAGCAAGAGGGCATTTTTCTTTAATTTTATGATTTTTTTATGAAAAGTTATGAATTGTTAAGTATATGTTATTTATTTAATTAAGAAAAAGCTTTAATTTTTTAGATATCCCATTCATGCGACATTTCATCCTTGTCTGCCCCAAAATGCCATGCTTCACTTCTTGGTTCAGCGCCACCATCAGATTTGACCACAATGCGTCCCACTGTTCAAGCATAAAGGCTTTGTCTGGCTCGATCTCATTCGTCCATCCAATACATGCTCAATCAGACGGCTCTTCTTTATAATCCCCGATTGCCAAAACCCGTGAACCATCCAACTTAAACCCTAAGATCTCGGCCTAGACTCAATCAAATCGCTTCGGGTTTGGTCCTACACTTTCATCTACTCAAGATGAGTACATCTATATGATTACATTGTTATGAATTGCAAGTTTTCTTCATAAAGGTCCAAACCAAGCCCAAAAATAGGGTTAGTGAGCTATACCTTTGCCCAAGAGGTGAGCCCTTGATTGGGTGCTTGTGGAAGCTTCAGTGGAGTCTGATGAACCTTGTGGATGTGTTTATTTGCTCGTATGAGTTCGTTCAAAGGGTGGAGCGGCCTTGGTCTAAGGATAGTTTAGAGGGCTCAACATAGGGGGATTTATATGGGGATCTTCCTCTCTTGCTCTGGTGAAGCTCAAGAGCAAATTAATTTGGGGTTTGAGAGGGTTTTAAGAAAGGCCAAAATTTTCACTGATTTTAAGCTAAAAAATTGAGCTCAAGTGATGGGGGAAGATGGACAAATAATGATTACAATGGGGTCGTGGAGTCTTGGAGGAGCTCTGGAGACAGTTTTAACTAGGTTCACACAAGAAAATTGTTTTGGTACCCTTTTAGCCATGGAAGAGGGGTTAAGTAAAACAATTTAGAGGGGTTGTCATGTCCTTCATTTAAGTGCAATGTGGAGCTTAGGTGGAAGGCTTCAAGATGATAAAAACTAATCAAAGTTAGACACATTAGATGGGTAAAATTGGGTTTGAAATTAGGCATGTGGGGTCTTGGTTTTGGCTCCTCTGGAAACTAGGGTGGATGGCCATGACAAGGGAGGTGCTTAGGTGGCTCAGGAACCTTAAAGGAATCTGTCACAACAATTAATTTGGGTTGGTGATAGGTTTTGGCAAAGATATCTTTGCTTTAGAAATTTAGGAAACAAATCCCTTGATTTAGGGGACCTTTGGTCCATGGCTCATCTAGGGTGGGTTAAGTGAGTCTAGCTTGGTCACCAGGATCCAAAAGTTGGCTGTAGAAGTCTTGCCTTAATCAATTTGACATGGCTAGGTCAACTTTGGTGTATGGGTCCAATTTGGGTCCAAACGGCCAAAGGTTGGGTTTGGGATAGGCTAGCCAAGACTTTGAGCCAAATTAATTGATCAAAATTGTGGAGATGATTGTTATGAAGATTTTTTTGTGAAGGATTGAATTGATTTTCAGTTTAATTGGAAGCTCAATTTGAAGGACTTTGAGATTTTGGTCAATTTGGACATGTTGGACTAGACTTGGGTCTAGGTTGGGCTAAGTCCAAATTGATGGTTGGAAATGGTCCATAGGAATTTCATGAAGAGTTTTCAACATAAATTTGGTGTCAATTTTGGGGTTAGGGTATTCAATTTTGTGGAATTTGGGGACAGCCAATTTGGGGCAAATTTGGGAATTTTTGGATTTGGATCAAAATTGAGTGCAATTAATTCCTTACCAGGACCAATTGAGGGTCAAATTTGATGTGTAATATTTCTATGAAGAGTTTAGGATTCAAATTGGGGAAAGTCAAGTAGCCTATGAGGTTTAATTTGGTAAGATTAGGTCATAGGATCAAAATTGGGGGTTTGACTAAGAGCAAAATTGAGCTCAAAGCATGGGCCAATTAGGCTTGGGTTTGGTTTATATTGGTCATGTGAAAGATGAATTTGAGTTTAGGATTGAAATTGAGGGAATTGGGGCTAAATTGATGGACATTTGAGGTGAATTTGGGAAAATTGGGCATTTAAAGGCAATTTGAGGGTTTTGGTCAAAATGGTCAAATTGGCCAAATTGGGTTCAATTGAATGGTTTAAATTGGCTTTAGAGACATTTGGAGTGGTTTTGGTTGTTTTGGTAAAGTTTGGGGCGCCAATGACATTTTTGTAATTTTGGCAAATTTGGAGGTATTTTTGGTAATTTTGGGTGTTTTTGGGAAATTTGGGTATTTCAAAATGATTTGAAATGATTTTTGAACCAATTTGGGTATTTTGGGTGAATTTGTGGGATTTGACCAAATTTAGGGTTCTAAGGGCATTTAGGCAATTTTGGTGGATATAGGGGCAAAAAGTCAAGTTGGACAGTTTGGTAGAATTGGCTGCCAACCACCTCATATGAGCCATGGACCAATGAAATTCCTATTTGAGTCCTCTATGTACTGGTCTTAGCTAAACTCTAGCCTAGGGCTAGTGGGTTTAGGGGACCATCTACATGAGTCTCCGAAAGATCAAAGGATCAAAGTCAACAATTTGGGTTCAGGTTTTGTGAGTGATTGTGGGTGAAAGTGAATGTAAGTGAGTGAACTAACTCCAGACCTACACACAAGGTCAACCCTAAGGTTAAGCAGTCCTATGGGAACTCTCCTTGAGATCCTCCATATTGACCCCACCTACTAAGTGCTAAAGGTTAAGACCAATATGTGGAACTTCAAGTCGAGCATGGAGGAGTTTAGAATTTCTAATGGTGACAGTTCCTTTCTAATTTTCTAAGAATAGTCAACAGGAAAGTCCTATGGCTAGACCTTATGCAACTAAAGAGGGAAAACTAAACCTCAACTAAAAGTGAGGTCAACGCACTTAAATTACTATTTTCCTCTCCTACAACTCTCCTCTCTCTCTAAATTCTCCCATATAACTCAATTCAATTAGAGATAAAAATAACACTAATTTTCACAAATACAAACATATACATTCATTCACAAACTAGTACAAGTACATGTNAAAAGTCCTATGACTAGACCTTAAGCAACTAAAGAGGGAAAACTAAACCTCAACTAAAAGTGAGGTCAACACACTTAAATTACTATTTTCCTCTCCTACAACTCTCCTCTCACTCTAAATTCTCCCATATAACTCAATTCAATTCGAGATAAAAATAACACTAATTTTCACAAATACAAACATATACATTCATTCACAAACTAGTACAAGTACATGTAACATTTAATTATCACTCCAAATAGTCTCGAATGAGAAAATTTTCTAAATACAAACACTTAACAAACTTAAACAATTAAACAGTTAAAAGTTATAAATACTAAAAACAATCAATAACACGTAAACACAATGACTCCTAACAAACAAGCTCAAACAAAAAACTTAATTCAAATCTTCATTTGTTGGGACAAGCTCTGGTCTTTCATTAGTCTCTCATTGGGCAATCAGAATATAAAGTTGATAAAATGGATGGTGGTGACGAGCTCTGATACTATCTTCTTCAATCCATTTATATTTAAGATACATCTCCTTATCCAGTCCCTCTATAAAACTAGTATGGCTGAATTGCATTTTCAATTGCCATCCAATATGCTTTAGATGTGCATGAATCTCAATTATCTTTGTTTCCAATAAGGCCACGAGAGTCTCAATTTTATTGATCTTTTCTGATATTCCTTCAATACTAACGGCTAAGAAACCGTTATACATCTCTTTTTCACTTTGACTAATGAATTTCTTCCTCATGATCTCTTCCTTCTTCTTCAAATCCATCTCCCATAAAAACATCTTATCAAAATCTCTCTCTCTTGTAGACTTTAGGGCTGAAAATGATATGGGGTGAAATTCCTTCAAAAACCCTTTTGTTTATAGGCTTAAATCCCTCTAGTAACTCATAGGCATGTCCTAAAACTGTCTTGTCATGTTTTAGTCAACCAATTGGTGGTTAAACCTTCTAGAATCTTAATTTTGCACATGGTTTTTAACTCTTGCGCGCTTAAGCGCCAAATATTGGCACTTAAGCACCATTGCTCAATTTTGCACCAGTCAACTTAATGTTTAAATTCTAATTTTAGCATGTTTGGATCACTATATAAAGTCTTAAAATCATTAATAACACATAATAGTCTCCAAAAGACTATCCTAAATTTCTCTTAATCATACACAAACAACATTCAAAGCAAATATACACTGATAACTATGGGTTATCTTCCACAAAGCGCTTGGTTTTACGTCGTCAGCCTGATGTAACCAGTGCTTATTCTAGTTGACCCAACATCATTCGATTGTTAAATTAATGTTGATCCCCTATAAAATAAGATTTCAGTCTATGACCATTCACTTTAAATACTTTCTTAGTCTTAGGATAACTAATATCCACAGCTCCATAAAGATAAACATTTATCAGAACCAATGGGTCCATTCACCTGAACTTAAGTTTGCTTGGAAATAATCTTAACCTTTCATTGTATAGCAAAACTTGTTGCCCTGACTAAGTATTTTTAGTAAGAATCCTTTGATCATGCCACATCTTCATTTTTTCTTTATAAATCTTTGCAATCTTGTAAGATTCATTCCTTATCTCTTCAAACTCATTTAATTGTGTTGACCTCATTTTCGGTTGAGGTTTAGTTTTTCCTCTTTAGTAGCCTAAGGTCTAGCCATAGGATTTTCCTATTAACCATTATTAGAAAACTAGACGTGAAACCCTCACCACTAGAAATTACAAACTCTTCTCTACTCAACCTGAAGTTCCACATGTTGGTCTCAACCTCTAGCATTTAGTAGGTGGGATCACTCTGGGGAAACTCAACATGAGTCACCCTTAGGACTGTTGGACCCTAAGGTTAACCCTGGGTGTTGGTCTGGAGCTAAGGTATTCAATANCATTATTAGAAAACTAGACGTGAAACCCTCACCACTAGAAATTACAAACTCTTCTCTACTCAACCTGAAGTTCCACATGTTGGTCTCAACCTCTAGCATTTAGTAGGTGGGATCACTCTGGGGAAACTCAACATGAGTCACCCTTAGGACTGTTGGACCCTAAGGTTAACCCTGGGTGTTGGTCTGGAGCTAAGGTATTCAATACACTTACTACACTCACTATACTCATCTACACCCACAATCACTCACAACCATGAACTCAAATTTCTAGCCTACATTTCTTGATCTTTTGGGATACTCATGTAGATGGTCCCCTAAACCTACTAGCCCTAGGGCTATGGTTTGACTAAGATGACTATGTAGAGGACCCAAAATGGGGTTCTCATTGGTCCATGGCTTGTTGGTGATGATTGGTACCTCAACTCTACCAAAATACCCATCTTAGCCTTTTACCCTAAAACACCCCCAAATTACCAAAATACCCCTCTTGGACCCAAAATTCCAAAAATTCCAAAAATTTCTAGAAAATCCCAATAAATCCCAAATATTCTCAATTTCATTTCTCTCAACTACCACATACTCAATTTGGCTAATTTGACCATCTTTAACCAAAACCCCCATATTTGCCTTTAAGGGTCCCAAATTTCCCCAAATCTAATTCAAATGTCCATCAATTTGATCTCAATTAACCCAAACTATAATCCTAAACTCAAATTCACTTTTGATGTAACCAAACTAAACCAAATCTAAGCTCAATTTGTCCATGATTTGAGCTCAATTTTGATTTGGGTTAAAAACCCAATTTTGACCACATGACCTAATCTCACCAAATTGAACCCATAGCCTAGTCAATTGCCTTAATTAATGTTGCAAAATATTTATAACATTCCTATACATCAAAATAAACCATCAATTGGTCTTGTTGAAGTCTCAAATCTATTTGATTTTGGCCTAAATCCAAAATTCCCAAATTTAGCACCAAATTGGCTAAGTCCCCAAATTTTATCTAACTTGATTGCCTTAACCTCCAAATTGGCACCCAATTCATGTTGAAAACTCTTCATAGGGTCCCCGATTGCCTTAACTTCAAAATTGGCATCCAATTCATGTTTAAAACTCTTCATGAGGTCCCTAGCAATTTGGACTTAGCCCAAGGCTAACCCAATCTAGACCCAAGCCTAGCCCAACATGACCAAATTGATTAAAGTTGAAAATTCCCTCAAATTGACCCTTCAATTGAACTCAAAACTACTTCCATCCTTCACCAAAGTTGTTCCTTATGATCATATACACCAAATTCAGCAATTAATTGGGCCAATTTACATGGCTAACCTAGCCCAAATCCATGTTTTGGTCTTTTGCACCCACTTGGACCCATGCACTAAATGTGACCTAACCACCCTAAAGCCACCAAATTAACTCCACCACAGCCATTAGTTGGACGTAGTGACCAGTACAAACACCATGAAACCACCTAAATCAAGCCATGGACCGAATTTTCCCCAAATTAAGGGATCTTATTTCCAAAAATGCACATGCTTAAGATATCTTTGCAAAATCAAAGCACATTTGCATTAAATTGTTGTGATGGATTCCTCTGGATTCCCTGAGCTCCTAGCCACCTCCCCGTGGCTAGTTGGCCAGCCTAGTGACCGGAAAAGCCCAAAACCAAGAGCCACTCCCATGGTACCTCACCCAAATCAAACCTAGAAGCCAGCTCATCCAAATCAAATTGAAGAGCTCCTCTGCCCTCCACCTAAGCACCACAATGCACCCAAACTTATGCCCTGAGAGCCATCCCATGGCCATTTTTATAAAAAATCACCTCACATGGCCATGGGAGGTGTGCTGAAATTTTCTTAGAGAGGCCTCTCCAAACTTCACACAGAGCTTCCCTAAGATCCCCTCAGTGCATTCTAATCATTTTCCCTCACCAATTCCCACTGCCAGATCTCAATTTTGAGCTTGAAACCTTGTCGGAAACCAGGAAAGAACCCAATACACCTCCATACTCCACCAAACCTCAATTGCTTGTGCCAACACCTTCACAACAGCAAGAGAAGACAAAGCCCCATCAAATTACCCTTTGAAATAGCCTCCACCATAGCTCTAGACCAACACCTGAAATCGAGCTGGTCTGAATTCATCCTAGACCTTACACCAAGGTTAGGGACTCAATCCCTAGCCTCCTTGGACCCCAACGAACGTGCCGAGCACCTTTGATTGAAGCCTCCCTTCTCAGAGGACTCAATCCATAGCCTGCTTGGACCCCAACAAAAGTGCAGAGCACCTCTGATTGAAGCCTCCCTTCTCAGAGCAAAGGTATAAAACTTCTCCTCCTCCCGAGCTTATTTTGATTCGCCATTTACTTAGGCTTGATTTCATGGTACATTAATTGTATGGATGTGTTTGTCTCACTTAGACGAGTCCATAGGATCAAACCTGAAGTGATTTGGTTGAGTCTAGGCTGGACGGGCAAGGGATCATTCTATCGGGGATGATGACGGGGAGCCGTTTGATCAAGCTTGTGTCAAATAGACGCGGGAGATCGAGCCAGACAGCGCTTCGGGACAAAAACAGCGGGCCGAGTCAGCAAGCTACGTGGACGGCGACATCCAACCAGAGCGCGCCATGCATGCCTTCGGAGCCGTCGTAGGTTGAGGTGGCACGTGCGGTTTAAATAGATAAATAGGGCTTTTTTTATTTATTTAAATACTCTTAACTTAGAAAATCCATAACTTTGTGTAGAAAAATCACAAAAATAAAATAAAAATACCCTCTTGCTCAGCGAACGGAGGAGAACAATGTGAAATAAATTTCACGACCATGTTATGCATATTTTATTTTTAATTAATTAAACACTATTTTGAATCATTTGATACTCCATGCATATTGATATATCACTTTGGCTTGAAACTTTGACATGTTGTAACCTCTGTCAGGGGAAACATTCTCGGATTTTTCTAAAGACAGAGGAGGTTCCTATACACAAATCCATATTTTTCAAGTTATTCCACATTATTTCTTTTAAAATAATCATGAAAATTAGCATATTGATTAGAAAATCCTAAGAAAATTTTGGAAGGTTTACCATGACCAGAGAAACCTTTGAAAATAATTTCATGGGTCAGGTCATTTAAAACATCCTTAAATTTTCCAAATACTAAATCACTGCATGACTAGAGAAACCATTGAAAATAATTTCATGGGTCAAGTCATTTAAAATGCCCTTAAATTTTACAAACACTAAATCAATAATTAATTTTGGAAAATATAAACATTTAAATGACGTAATTTTTATCTCCACTATGATTTAGGATCCAAAGAGCTCATCATAAAAATTTCAAAATATTTTGAGTTCATTTGACAACTTAAGTTGATTTTTAAAGATAGTCATCAAAGTTTCAAAATATTTTGAGTTCATTTAATAACTTAAATTGATTTTTAAAGATAAATTTATGATCTAGAGAACTCACTATAAAAAGTTCAAAATATTTTGAGTTCATTTGATAACTTAAGTTGATTTTTAAAGATAAATATCCACTCTTAACACTTGAATGATTTTTTAAAAATCAAAATATAACTCAAAAAATTATGAAACTTAGTTTCTTGACACTTAAATGATTTTTAAAAATCAAAATATAACTAAAAAAATTATGAAACTTAGTTTTTTGAGTTCACACTTGAATGATTTTTAAAAATCAAACTATAACTCAAAAAATTATGAAACTTAGTTTTTTGAGTTCTCTGTGACTGATTTTTAAAAATCAAATATAACTTAGTTTTTTTTAGTTCTCTGTGATCAGGGGTATTTTCTAAAAATAAAATGATATTTAAAATAAAAAACTTAATTTTTAGCCTATTTTAAATATTCAAATAATTAAAAATCCATAAAAATCACAAAAATAATAAAACTCATGAAAATGTTCTAAATTGCTTCCTAATCACTTAGGAACAATTAGAATATTTTTCCTGATTCTCTAGATAAAGATATTGAATTTCAAAGCTTAAGAATAATTTTCTTAAAAGGCTAAAAATTAGTTTTCACTAAAATAATTCCAATAAATCAAGGAAAAATCAAAAATATATATAATTTGCTTCCCTGAGCTCTCTGAAATTAAGGAGATTTTTTAAAAATACAAAACTTAATTTTTACCTCCCAAAATATTTTATTTTTATTAAATAACCCATAACTTAAAATAATTTTAATAAATCACGGAGAATTCAAAAAATCATGAAATTTTGTCCAATTGCTTGATACACAAGGGGTTAATTGGTAGAAACCAATCTCACTTTCTTAATTAAGATTAATAAATTTCTAAGACAAGGGGTTAATTGGTAGAAACCAATCTCACTTTCTTAATTAAGATTAATAAATTTCTAAACTATTAAAATTTGGAAGTTTATTAAAATTAAATGATCCTGGGCTTAGGGGTATAACTTTTGAAGCATTAAAATTTGGAAGTTTATTAAAATTAAATGATCCTGGACTTAGGGGTATAACTTTTGAAGCGAGGGGGTTAATTGGTAGAAACCAATCTCACTTTCTTAATTAAGATTAATAAATTTCTAAATTAGAGTTAATTGGTAGAAACCAATTGCACTTTCTTAATTAAGATTAATAAATTTCTAAATTATTAATGAAGTTTATTAAAATTAAATGATCTTGGACTTAGGGGTATGAATTTTGAAGTCAATAATTAATCAATTTAATACTCCTATCTTGATTCAAACCAATCTCACTTTCTTAATTAAGATTAATAAATTTCTAAATTATTAAAATTTGGAAGTTGTTAATTGGTAGAAACTAATTGCACTTTCTTAATTAAGATTAATAAATTTCTAAATTATTAAAATTTGGAAGTTTATTATCACTTTCTTAATTAAGATTAATAAATTTCTAAATTTTGCACTTTCTTAATTAAGATTAATAAATTTCTAATTTATTAAAATTTGGAAGTTTATTAAAATTTCTGGACTTAGGGGTATGACTTTTGAAGTTAATAATTAATCAATTTAATACCCCTATCTTGATTTTCAAATAAAATCCAAATCCAATAATTAATCAATTAAAATCTCCTATCTTGATTTTCAAATAGAATCCAAATCATGAATCATGACCACTTAAAGCTTAACCCTTCCCTATTTTGATTTTCAAATAAAATCCAAATTATGAATCAAGACCACCTAAAGTTTAACCCTTTTCAAAAATTAAGACACCTCATTTAGGTCTTAAGGGCTTAGTGGTGACTTAGGCCAAATCTAAATTGACTAAATGAGGATTAGAGAATTGCCTTAAGGGCTTAGTGGTGACTTAGGCCAAATCAAAATTGACTAAATGAGGATTAGAGAAATAGGCTTAGTGGTGACTTAGGCTAAATCAAAATTGACTAAATGAGGATTAAGGAAATAAACATAATTATATCAAACATCCTTGAAACACCATTAAGCCCAATTAGGTTTAAAAATCATAATCAAACATACTTGAAGGTGGTGACTTAGGTCAAATCAAATCTGACTAAATGAGGATTAGAGAAATAAACATATTTATATCAAACATCCTTGAAACACCACTAACTTGATTTTCAAATAAAATTCAAATCATGAATCATGACCACTTAAAATTTAATCCTTTTCAAAACTAATTAAGATACTCACCTAGGTCTTAAGGGCTTAGTGTGGACTAGGGTCAAAAAAAATGACTAAAAGAGGATTAGAGAAATAAACATAACAAAATCAAACATCCTTGAAACATCTGATTAAACAAGGATTAGAGAAATAAGCATAATTAAATCAAACATCCTTGAAACACCACTAAGCCCAATTAGGATTAAAAACTTGGCTAAGTGTTCAAATTACATTAACTTGCCTCTTTAAGGGTCTTCACCCCTATTCTTAGGGATAATTGAGACACCAAGGTTCACTGAGTAATAAGGGTGTTTACAAGATGGACCATTAAGCAATATAATAAGTTTAAATGGACTTGAGGCTTTTCACGAGTTGGTGAGAGGGAGGCATGGACCTGCTTCCCCTCCTAACTTGTTGGATACCTCAGAGGCCCTATTAAACTTAATATTCTCTGCTCAATGGAATCTTCCTTAATTAAACTTCTAAGGACCCGCAAAGATATGACATAGGGTTAGGAAAATTACCAAAATTTTACCCTTTCCCTTAATGAAATCATTTAATTAAATTTTTTTTAAGGACCCACCAAAATATGACATAGGGTTAGGAAAACCACCAGAACTTACTTTTTCTGCTCTTCATAAATGCCCTCACATGCATTTTTAAGTTTCAGGTGGTGGAACAAGAAGACTCGCCAGGTACGCTTTTACAAGTTTATGGCACCGTCTTTCTTCTGCCTTTTCCTTACATGTTTCATGCTTGCATTTACCTACATAAATTTGCATGTTAACCATAACCAAAACCAAAACAAAACTAAAATCAACCAAGATAAAATTCACCGCCACAACATTCAAAATATAAAACAACTCAAAATTTAATCACAAACATCACATAAAACTACAACTTCAACTAAGTTAAGATTTCTCTATTAGATGATCAGGAATCCCTCGGAGGAGGTAACCTATGATTGCTAACGAGGCTTCCCATGGTTTAAATGGAATTATGGAACTCATTAAGTTGGGTTTAGTAAGTTCATTTGGACTAAGTGAATCCAATAGAACCAGAACGAGGGAACCGTAGGATCCTAACCGGTGTCACTCTAATCAACTTTAATATGCACTCATAAAATTTAAAGAACCCAGAACCCGGAACGTGGGAACCGTAGGATCCTAACCGGTGTCGCTCTAATCAACTTTAATATGCCCTCATAAAATTTAAGGTACCGTAGGATCCTAACCGGTGTCGCTCTAATCAACTTTAATATGCCCTCATAAAATTTAGAGGGAGCCGTAGGATCCTAACTGGTGTCGCTCTAATCAACTTTAATATGACCTCATAAAATTTAAAGATGCGTTTGATAAGTTCATTTGGACTAAGTGAATCCAATAGAAAATAGTGATGCCGGAACGAGGGATGTAGGATCCTAAACGGTGTCGCTCTAATCAACTTTAATATGCCCTCATAAAATTTAAAGAACTTCAACAATAGGGTCAACTGATTTGAAATTATAAATTGACACACTAGATAACTCAAACTTGTCGCGGCAAGGGGCCTGGAGCTAGCATGGTGGGTAGCACCACCATCTTCAACAGCAAAATCTATCTTCCCTAGCTAAAAAAATCTTCCTTCCTTAGACTTAAACAACAAAGCCATAGAACTTTGAGGTTGCTTGCTTATGCAACGTAAATCCTCACCTTATCTTTAGGCCTTTGCGTAGCTAATATAAGACCTAACTCGTCTTAGGATTTTGAGGTTGTCATTTGTCACGACCTAAATCCTCACATCTTCCAGGCTATTAGTGTGATTTTTTCACACAAATGTAATCCCTAACTAATAAAATTGGCAGGATGAAATACCTGAATATTTCTTCTCAAAACTGAAGCCAAACATTAATATAGCTTGGGAAGTCACTGAGGTTCTCCTCTGGATCCATGACATCCCCTAGTTCTTCCTCCTTTGGATTCTATAATAAAATGTTCCAAATTTGAACATATCCCCTTTCACACCTCTACGTTCGATTTCGTTGAAGAGTCCTACCCTTTGAAATTCCTTGAAGATAATATTTCTTGATTTTTATCGAGAGTCTTCTTAGATGGCTTTGTTCATTTAAGATGTAATTAACTATAGGGGCTTGCCCTTATAGGATGCATGTACAAACCCAGCTTAATATAAACCCTATTTAATCCTTTATATTAAATAGGGAAACTTGTCGGCAAATNTATCCCCTTTCACACCTCTACGTTCGATTTCGTTGAAGAGTCCTACCCTTTGAAATTCCTTGAAGATAATNAAATTTGTCACGGCAGGGGCTTGGAGCTAGCACGGTGGGCATCACGGCCATCTTCAACATCAAAACTTGTCTTCCCCAGCCAAACCAATCTTCCTTCCTTAGACTTAAACAACAAAGCCATAGGACTTTGAGGTTTTTTGCTTATGTAACGTAAATCCTCACCTTAACTTTAGACCTTTGTATAGCTCTGCCATACAATATAAGCCCTAACTCGCCTTAGGATTCCGAGGTTGTCATTTGTCACGACCTAAATCCTCACATCTTTCAGGCTATTTGTGTGATCGTTTCACATGAATGTAAGCCCTAACTAATAAAATTGGTAGGATGAAACACCTAAATATCTCTTCTCAAAACTGAAGCCAAACATTAGGTTAGCTTGGGAAGTCACCGAGGTTCTCCTCTAGATCCATGACATCCCCTAGTTTTTCCACCTTTGGATTCTACAATAAAATGTTCCAAATTTGAATCAATCCCCTTTCACACCTCTTTGTCCGATTTCATTGAAGAGTCCCACCCTTTGAAATTCCTTGAAGATAATATTTCCTGATTTTTATCGAGAGTCTTCTTAGGTGACGTCCTACTCTTTGAAATTCCTTGAAGATAATTTTTCTTGATTTTTATCGAGAGTCTTCTTAAGTGACTTTAGTCATTTAAGATGTAATTAACTATAGGGGCTTGCCCTTATAAGAAGCATGTCCAAACCCAGCTATTCTTTGAAGATAATATTTCCTGATTTTTATCGAGAGTCTTCTTAGGTGACTTTGGTCATTTAAAAGCGTTGAAGAGTCCTACCCTTTGAAATTCTTTGAAGATAATTTTTCTTGATTTTTATCGAGAGTCTTCTTAGGTGGCTTTGGTCATTTAAGACATAGGGACTTGCCCTTACAGGAAGCATGTCCAAACCCAGCTTAATATAAACCCTATTTAATCCTTTATATTAAATAGGGGAACTTGTTGGCAAATATAAAGGTTTCACAGACCAAACGGACGTCATACTTTCCTTAGTTAATTTGATCGAGCCTCATCCTCAAGTCTTGTGTTTATCCTTCGAGATAGATACAGGATTTGAGGTACAGTGCTCTTTCATTATAAACTATGAAAAATATGGGGTCAGTTTGATTTCATACTTTTCTAAACTTCTACGTCCTTTCGAAGCGGGCGACGAGATTTCAATTCAGGCGATCGACAGCTTTATACGGGCAACTCCCCTCCAACAAAAAATTGCGGCGACAAGGGATAATTGATACATCAATGTTCATTGAGCATTAGGGTGCTTTGTAGGATGAATTATTAAGCAACATAATAATTTTAAAAGAACTCAAGATTTTTCACCAGGTAGCAAGAGAGTAGCACGAACCTGCTTCTTTCTCTAGTTCTGTTGGATACATCGAAGATCTACTAAACTTAATATGTTTTGCTTGACAAAATTATCCTTAATTAAACTCTTAAAGACCCACCAAGCTATGACCTAGGGTTAGGTAGGTCGCCAAAACTTTACTTTTATGTTCCATATAAACTGCCTTAACATGCCTTTTGAGTTTCAGGTGGTGGAACGAGAAGGCTCGTCAGGTACGCTATTACAATTTTCAGCATTGTCTTTCTTATACTTTCATACTGTGCTTTTATACCTGCAAACTTGCATGCTAAATAACGATGTCACCCTGCATNTGAAGCGGGTGATCGGATTTCGATTCCGGTGATCGATAGCTTCTTACGGGCAACTCCCCTCCAACCCCAAAATAACGCCGACAAATTGCAATACTCTTTTATAAACACCATCTTTCAAATTATAATTAAACTCTTTAAACACCCAATATGCTTTATGCTCAAGTTCAATTGGTAAGTGCTTTCCCAAATATTAGCCTAAATGGGGACATTCCTATAGGAGTTCTTTATGAAGTCCTATAAGCCCAGAAAGCATAGTCAAGTTTGACTGACCAATCCATTTTTCTTGGATTTATAGATTTTTCCATATTTCTTTTAATTTCTCGATTGGATAATTCAGCCAAACCACTTGTCTAAAGTTGATAAGCAATATCAATTCTATGATATATATGATATTTATTTAATAATCTCTCAATCATGACATTTCTAAAATAACTTCCCTCATCAGTTATGATAACTCTCGACACCCCAAATCCAAAAAATATGTTCGTTTTCAAAAACTTTGCAACACTTTGAGTATCACATCAAGGAAAATCAACAATTTCAATCCATTTGGATACATAGTACACTGCTAAAGTATATATAAATTCCTGAAAGATGGTATAAATGACCCCATGAAATCTAATCACCAAACATCAACTATTTCAACTTCTAGCATATAATTGAGGGGCATCTCATTTCTTCTAGAAATATTTCCTTCTCGTTGACATCTATCTCAAGTTTTAATAGAAGCATTAACAGCTCTAAAGATAGTAGACCGATAAAATTTAGATTGTAAAATTTTGTATGTTGTTTTATCAACACCAAAATGTTCCCCAAAATTAGAATTATGACATGTTTGGATAATTTCAAAAGTCTCTTCTAAAGGTACACATCTTCGAATAATCAGATCCTTTCTTTGTTTATATAAAAATGGGTCATCCCAAAAATAAGTGCTTAGCTTCAGAAATAAATTTCCTCATTTATTGGTATGTCATTCCATTGGGTTTAAGATCACTAACAATATAGTTCACAATGTCAATAAATTTTCTCTTCTGTTGGTATTTCATTCCATAAGGTATAATATCACTTACAAGAAAGTTCACAATGTCAGCATACCATAGAACACACCACTCGTTAATATTGTACAACTTTTCATTTGGAAAATATTCATTAATTTCTTCTTCAAAATAGAGTGGTTTTTCTAACTCAAGCCTAGACAAATGATCAGCAATTTGATTTTTAGTTCCCTTCTGATCTACTATTGTAAAATTAAATTCATGCAAAAGAAGAATCCATCTTATAAGTCTAGGTTTAACATCTTTCTTTTTCATTAGCTACATAATAGCAGAATGATTTGTATGCACTACGCAATGAGTTCCAATTAAATATGATCTAAATTTATCAATGGTATATACTATTGCTAATAACTCTTTTTCAGTTGTTGTATAATTAATTTGGGTTTCATTAAGAGCTTTACCAGCACAGTAAATTACTTTGAAAATTTTATCATATCTTTGTCATGAAACAGCTCCAATAGCATAATCACTAGCATCACACATCAGTTTAAAATGTTTTCCTCAATCAGGTGAAACTATAATTGGTGCAATGACTAATTTTTCTTTTAATAACTCAAAAGCTTTTAGGCACTCTTCATCAAAATTGAAAATTGCATTTTTCTCCAGTAAATGGCATAAAGGCTTAGCAATTTTTGAAGTCTTTAATTTATTGCCTGTAGAATCGAGCATGTCCCAAAAACTCCTAATTTATCTTACGTTGGTTGGATAAGATAAATTAGCGATCACTTAAATTTTAGCAGGAGCTACTTCCACACTATTTTTTATATTTTATGTCCTAATACAATTCCTCCTACTATCATAAATTGACATTTTTCCCATTTAAGGACTAAATTTGTTTCTTCACAGTGCTTAAAAACTTTTGATAAATGTTCTAAAAATGAGTCAAATGAAGTTCTAAACACTAAAAAATCATCCATAAATACTTTAATTTCTTTTTCAATTAAATCACAAAAACTTGCCATCATACATCTTTGAAATGTAGCAGGGGCATTACAAAAATTAAAGGGTACTCTTCTAAAAGCAAATGTACCATAAAGACTGGTAAAATTTGTTTTCTCTTGATCCTCAAGAGTTATTTGAATTTGTTGATAACTAGTATATCCATCAAGAAAACAAAAGTATTTATACCCAGCTAGTCTGTCCAACATTTGATCTAGAAAGGGTAGTGGAAAGTGATCTTTCTTAGTGGAAAGATTTAATTTTCTATAATCAATGCATATTCACTACCCTGCAACTTGTCTAGTAGGTATTAATTCATTATGTTAGTTCACAGTCACATATACTCTTGCTTTCTTAGGAACACAGTGAATTGGACTAACCCATGCACTATATGAAATATGGTTGATTATTCCAGCATCTAACCACTTTAAAATTTCTTTCTTTAAAACTTCTTTCTTAACAGGATTCAATCTCATTTGAGGATCAGCCCTTGGTTTGCATTTCTCTTTCATATGAATTTTATGCATACAAATTGAAGGATTGATTCCTTTAATATCAGCTATTGCCCATTCAAAGGCCTTCTTAAAATTTTTTAGAATTTCCATCAACCTTTCTTCTTCTTCTTCCAGCATTAATTTTAAGGAAATTATAACTGGTAAAGTAGAGGAATCACCTAAAAAGGCATATTTTAAATAATTCGGAAGTAATTTCAACTCAAGTTCTGGTGGTTCTTCTATTAACGGACAAAATGATTTATCTTTTTCTTTTGTATCTAAATTTTAAAACTTTCTTGAACATAGCTTGAATCTTCTTTAAAAAGATCTTCACGTTGAGCTAATTCCTCTTCTTGCTCGTGCTCTAAATCTTTTTCTTCAGATTTTTATTCATAATTAGTTTTGAAATGACATTCACTTAGATATCTTATAACATCGATTCTATAGCATTCATCATTTTTACCTTTTGCAGGATATTTCATTAATCTAAAATGTTAAAAGTAATAGTTTAATTATTGACGCGCATAGTTATTCCTCTTTCTGCACATCTATCATTGCTCTTCCAGTGGCTAGAAAAGGTCTTCCCAAAATGATATGTATCTCTTTATCTTCCTCCAAATCTATCACAATGAAATCAACAGGAAAGATAAATTGATCCACTTTCACTAGGACATCTTCTATAACTTTTTAGGGTACATTATTGAATAACTGCTAACTACATAGTTACAATAGTAGGGGTTATTTCTCCTAATCTCAATCCTTTAAATACTGATAATGACATAAGGTTAATGCTTGCATCTAAATCACATAAAGCTTCTCCATAAAATCTATCTCCTATCGCACATGGAATTGCAAATCTACCAGGATCTTTAAGCTTTTCAGGAAGCTTTTGCTGAGTTATAGCACTGCACTCATCACTAAGTGCAAAAGTCTCATTATTTTCAAACTTCCTTTCCCTATTGAGAATATCATTCATAAACTTTACATAGCTTGGCATTAGTTCTAAGGCTTCAACAAATTGAATATAATTGTAAGCTTTTTAAAAATTTCCAGAAATTTTGAAACTTGCTTATCCAACTTCTGCGATGAAGTCTCTGAAGAAATGGAGGTGATGGTTTTTTCTAAGTTAACTTTAAGTGTAGAAATAGGTCTTTCAAAATCTTTTGGAGAATCCTCTTTTGATTCTTCATTTTCTTCTCTCTCTAATTCAATTTCTTTTTTAACCCTACCTTCCAACTCTCTTTCGCTTCTAAGTTGAATGACTTTTACTTGCTCTTTATTCTGGTCTTTTGAATTTATTTCAGTATTACTAGGAATTGTTCCTTGGGATCTTTTAATTAATGAATTTACAATTTTTCCAAGTTGATTCTAAATATTTCTAATTGTAGCTCCTTGATTTTGTAACTGATTTCCCATTTGTAACATCATTTCTTCTATATACAACTTCTTCTCTTTAAATTATGGATTACTGTTGAAAATTGGAGAATAAGTAGATCTATAATTATTATTCTCTTATTTTTTTATAGTTTCCCAATGGGTTTACTTGATTGTTCCCCATTGCTGATTATTATCACCTGTAGTATTATTTCAATTGAAGTTAGGATGGTTCTTCTAACCTGGGTTATAAAAATTTGAATATTGGTTATTCAGCTTGTTATTTATGACATTCAAAGTTTCTAATGATGCTTGAGAATCTACCGTTCGAACTAATGAATTTTCTTGAATCATAGAGATAGGTTGAGAAAAATTCATTCCAAATTGGTCTAATTTCCTTGAATTGCTAACAAAGTAAATGCATTAGATTCATGAATATTGGCTACTTTCTTTAGATTTACCCTCTCAGAAGGCCATTAAAAATTATTGGTAGCCATTTCTTCAATTAAAGCTTAAGCGTCATGAAATGGTTTTGACATCAATTAACCACCAGTAGTGGCATCGATAATAGATCTAAGAGATCTAGCTAATCCATTATAAAAAGTTTCAATTATTAACTAATTTGGTATTGCATGGTGTGGACACTTTCTTAAGAGTATTTAAATTGTTCCCATGCTTCATAAGTAGATCCTTCAAACTGATTAAAAGATGTAATATTATTTCTAAGCTTTGTAGTTTTTTATCGTGGAAAATATTTAGCAAGTAATTTTTGCGCTAAATCACCCTAAGTTTTGATAGATCCAGGTGCTAACGAATGCAAACACATCTTAGTTTTATCCCTCAATGAGAAAGGAAATAACCTAAGTTTTATGGCATCATCTGATACAGTACCATATTTAAATTTAACACACAATTCTAGAAAATTAGCAAGATGTAAATTTGGATCTTCAGTTGGTGATCCCCCAAACTGATTATTTAATACCATTTAGATAATAATAGATTTAAGTTCAAATGAATTAGCAACTTCAGTGGGTTTTTGAATACTACAATGAAGTTCATCTTACTTTACAATAAAAATATGATTATAATTTAGATCACCGATAACAACTTATATGCAATAGTATAACAATATATGTGATTATATTTTTACTTATATTTCCTTACTTTACAATATTACCAAAAACCAGATCCTGAAGAAATAAGAATTTAACTCTTTAATATATATATATATATATATATATATATATATATATATATATATANATAGCTTCCAACCATTCCTTCCAACACCATAAAAAATTTTTCTAGCTGACTTTCAGAGTATCAATGTTGAGCTGAATCAAAAGTTCAGTCCAAATTCTTTGAGAGAAACTGCAAGAGAAGAATAGATGTTCCAAACTTTCTTTTGTCTCACTACACAGGCAATAGCATGAAGGTCCCCTAAGCCCTTTCATCTTCAAAATATCATCACTAGGTAGTAAGGATTGCTAAAGCCTCCAGCAAAAAAAAGACATGGAAGGTGTTAATCACTTTCCCCAAATAGTTTTCCCCCACAGGACAGGCTACCACTGATAGAATTGTTGAAAAATGTAAGCTGAAAGTTTTTGTGAGGGAGCTTGTCTAGTAATGATTCTATCTTTTTGTGTAGGATTGATTTTTATTTTCTTAACCCAATACATCTGCTCTTCATTTAATATAGTAGACAACAGATTGCAGTTCCATTGATTTTTAGTCCAAAATTCATTCACATTTGTCACATAGTCGGGATTGGAGGTGTCACAAGATAGCCTCTCCCCATTCCAAACCCATTTATCCAATCAAAAATTGGTTTGCCCTTCTCCAAGATCCCAAATAAATAAATCTTTAGCCTGATGTCTGACCTTCAGTAATTTATTCCACAGCCTGAAATCACCTAATTTCTTCTTAGCTAAATTAGGATGTAATGCCCCACAGTGCTTCCCCTTCATAAATAGTGCCCATAGACTGCCTTGGGCTTTAAACTTAATCCATAGTTTACAAAGATTAATAAAATTTAGTTGCTGAAAATCTTTAAAGCCCAAACCACCTGCATGTAAAGGCTTACAAAGTTTTTGCCAAGCCAACCAATGAAATTATTTCTTCTGTCCTGCCCACAGGAATTTATTAAAAGTTCTGCCCAGCCTTATTTGAGTCATCTTCTTCAAGATGAACATTTGAAGAGCATAGGAGGGGATGGAAGTTAAGATACTTTTAAGTAGAGAGATCCTACCTCCATTTGATAGGAAGTAATTGGTCCAACATTGAAGCTGTTTCTAAATTTGATCAATAACACCATTGAATTGAGTTTGCTTGGCTCTCCCTTTAATTAATTGGACTCCAAGATAATTGATTGGTAGAGAAGCCAGACTAAAGCCAGTGTGCTGTGCAATCCATTGCTTAATCTGTGGAAGAATGTGTGAGCTAGTAAAAATTTGACATTTTTTGTTTGTTAAGATGCCTGCAATACAGAGCTAGCATAGATAAAAGTGGCATACCCCCGAAAATTATCAATCTTATAAGTATTAAGAACAAACTGTTCTTCATCCTCTATAATTGTCAAATCAACCTGGCACTTCCAGAAGACCCAAATTTTTTTTTGCAATAGTGATTATAGTTTGAAAATCTCCTAATGAAATTGCCCTGATTAACAGAAACAAAAGGCTCCAAGACAAAAAAATATAAAAGCTTATGAACCCTACATAAGTGTTTGAGTCTATTAAGAGAGCTAGGGTTCGTCACTCCCTTAATATTCCAAACCAAAATGTTAAACATGGATTCTTGAGCTACCCCTTCTAGATGACCTAAGAGGGGTCTCAAACTGTTCGCCATCAGAAAGGGAATTTTCATCACAAATAATATTTTCACTATCAAGATGCAGAAGTTCATTTTTCCTTTTGTTTTTGCTTTTTTTCTTTCTACCTTTTTGTAACAACCATTCCTCCTCTAACAAATTAGTAACTTCCAAAATAACAGCATCAGGCAGTACATTCTCACCCAAAGGATTTAAACTAGCATTACAAACATTTCCATCCATAATGGTGGAGGGAGGGTATCAGTTACATGCTTATTAACTTGCAATTCATTTAAGTTGGTATCAATTAGAGCAACATCAATTAGAATGATCGGATTAAAATCAATAGAAACCAGGTGTTTAGTGCCACGTCCATCGCTAGTGCTAGCAACAGGGGGGATAAATTTTGTATCTTTATTAATATTTAGATTTGTAGGATTTATAGTAGCCTCGATGTCCGTGTGCTCGGTGCCTTGCACCCGAGCATTGTGGGGATGCTTAGAGCCATGTTTAAATTTGGATACAAATGATAACAGTTAGCGGATATATGTCCAAACATGTGACAATGTGTACAATAAGGTGAATGTCGTTCTATCTCAAATTGTTGCTAATAACCTCTATGAGCGGAGCCAATCAGAATTTCATCAAAGAAAGGTAAGGTGATGTCCCATTCTACTAAAACACGAGCCTCAGAATGCCTTATAAGCAATAAGGTGGGGCCATCCATTTTTAAAGGTTTTCCATATGCTGCAACAAGAGAAAAAAGAACTTCATGAATAAACAAATGGAGTTTTAAACCTGGGAATTTCAATCAGACAAGAATAATGGGAGATTTTAATTTGAGATCAAAGTCCACATTCCATTTTAGAATTTTCATAGTAATGGCATCAAATTTAAGGAAACGACAAGAAAAAAAATGCATAAAATCTTCATCATTGGACATGGATAAGAATGTGTCTCCCATCAAGGGGACTGATTTTCCATAAACTCGTAAGCTTCAAAGGTTCAAACTCCCTCTTTACCACTTCAAGCTTAGGAAGCCCAAAAATGAATATCCCAACTAAGGCGTGCCGACATGAAGAGACAAGAATTGTAGATTCATCTTCAGGCACAAACATGGCAAATTTCTCATTTTTTCCCAATTTTTGAATGAAATTATAATCTCCCCTACTATGTAAAGCCTCATGAAAATATGGAGGAAAGAGCCAAGTGTTACTCAATTTGGAACCACCATTACCCGTGAGTGCATTCGCGAAGGAATGATCCATTGGAGCTCCTCAAAAGACCCTGCCAGATCAAGAAATGCACAAGGAAACAACAAAACAAAGGGAAATGGGAAGATCTCACCAGGAAAAAGAAGAAATGTAAGCTTTGCACCGCCACTTTCTATCGAGGAAGCCTCAAAATCCATGGGAAAGCCGAAATCTCCTGTGCCCTAGCTCTTGCACACGCATCCATTTTAATTTTATATATATATATATATNAATTCACATCGCTTGCACTGTTACCCGTCGAAGACTCGAATGAAATTTTTGAAACAATCGATTGCGGATCAATATTTTTGTGAAATTTGAATTTCGACGCGTTTTGACCTGACTGTCGACGACGTCATCCGAGCGACGTCGGATGACGAAACGGACTGCGCCGGCACGTCCGGAACGTCGATTTTGCCCACGGAGGACACCCATATTGCCATATTTTCGAAACGAGAAAACTGGCGCGCAAATCGATGAATTCGTCGAAACGACCTCTGACGGCGAAACGGACTGCGCCGGCACGTCCGGAACGTCGATTTTGCTTGGGGAGGGTACCCATCTTGTCGCGTCGTCGTGCGCGGGTAAAATGTGTTTTAATTAATATTCATATATATATATATATATATATATATATATATATATATATATATATATGTATATATATATTTATATATATGTATATGTATATAAGGCTTAGTGATGAATCTTCTTGGAGGTGCTATGGAGCTGGGTGGAGGAGCTCTCTCTTCAAGGTGTTCTTGTGGGTTGTGAAGGTTCTTTGGGTTTTGCCCGGGAAGACTTCTTTTGAACTTTTGTTACTGTTATATTGCCTTGCTGGAGTAGCTTGCTATTTTCTGCTTCACCAGCTTGGGGGTTTTTGGCATTGGATTGGCCCTGTCTATATTGACTATTTGTTGGATTTCTCTGTTTCCTACTCTACTTGATTCTTGGGGTTTATACTGTTGCTTTTCCCCTTAACTGAGTTCTGGTCCTTTAGCTGGTTGGGTTTTTTCCAGCTCCTGGTTTTCCCTTTTTGGTTTGACTGGTGCTTTCAATGGCTTACCCCATTGATGATGAAACCAATGCCCAATGGACCAAGTCAAATTTTGCTGAAGTTGTTGGAAATGGTTTTGAAGTGCCTAAATCCTTTGATCATTTGGTTTTCCCTCAATGTCTTCATGATGCTGCTGCTGGGAGGGGGGTTTGCCCTTTTGTCAATCCCTTAGGGATGAAGGAAGGGGAACTTGCCATTATCTTCTCTCCACAAGAAATTAATGATCTTAATGAAACTATTAAGTTTACTATAATTGGCAAATTTCAATATGGTCATCCAAAGATGGACCTGGTAAGGAAGTTTTTTGAGGATTTGAAACTTACAGAAGCATGGAGGCTGGGACTAGTAGATGGCAAACACTTGTTAATCTCTTTATTCAATGAAGAAGATTATGCAAGAGTATTTTCCAAACAAATCTTGATCATTAATGGAGTTCCAATGAAATTGATGAAGTGGACAACTGGGTTTGATCCTACAAAGGAACCTCCTGTTGTTCCAATGTGGTTCAAATTCTCTAACCTTCCTATTTAGTATCACCATCAAAATGTGCTTTTTAGCATCAATAGAGTGCTTGGTTGTCCTCTGAAAATTGATGCTCCTACTTATAATTTGTCTATACCAGCTGGTGCTAGAGTCCTGGTGGAGAGGGACATTACCTTCTAGATATTGAAAGGGTGTGGATTGGAACTGCTGAAGATGGTTTCTGGCAAAAGATTGTGGTGGAGCAAAAACCCGTATATTGTTAACATTGTAAAATTTTTTGACATAATTTGGAGAAGTACTATAGACTGCATCCTCCATCTTAAAGGAAAACTTCTGTGGATAAAGTTACTACTTCTAGGCCTGCAGAGACAGCTGAAAAACAAGGGGCAGGAAGAGCAGATGCTGTTGTTGATGATGCTGAAAATACTATTGGTATTGTGCCCAATGGTAAAGTTGGGGAGCAGGAGGAAGATATCTGCATTAACAATAATTTTATAGGAGCCGCAATACAAGATGACAACTTACTAAGCATTAACCCAACTAGGATTGATGACCATACAATTAACAGTTTGACAGATGTTTTAACTGAAGATTGGCAAGTTCAGAGAAGTAATAAGAAAAAGAAAGGCAAGTATGATATCAAACAGCCTTTGGATGGCCCCTCCACTGCAATTGTGGATCACCATCCTAGAACTAGAGAGAAAGGGAGGACATTTTCTCAATGATAAAGTTCCTAGTTTGGAATATTAGGGGTATTGCTCACCCCTCTTCTCTTAAGATATTAATAAATCTTGTAAGAGTTCATAAAGTGTGGTGTTTTGCCATTCTAGAACCCTTGGTTACTAAAAATTCCCATAAAATTAAAAAAAATTCCCTAAATTTGCTCATTTCTCTAATTCTATTAATAATATTTGACTCTTTGCTGGAGCTGTACTCCAGTGTTCAGTTTTGCATAAACATTCCCAATTTATTCATATTCAATTCTATATTGGAGCTCAAGTTGGCTATGCCACTTTCATCTATGCCAGCAGTCTTGCTAATAATCAAGCCACTTTATGGTCTAATTTAACTCAAATTGATAAATCTGTTAACTCCTTTTGGATTTGGGGGGGGGGGACTTAAATTGTATTTCTTCTCCTAGTGAAAGAAGAGGTGGTAGACCATCTTCTGTTTCTGCCATGAAGAGATTCAATGATTTTCTTTCTGAGGCTGGATTATTTGATTTGGGTTATCAAGGTCCAGATTTCACTTGGAGAAAGGGTTCCATGTGGGATAGGCTTGATAGATTTCTAGGTAATTCTAAATGGGTTCAAACCTTCCCTTTTACTATCATTTCTCATCTGGCCATGGCTAGTTTTTACCACATGCCTCTTATTTTCTCAATTCAAAATGTTGAACGCCCCACTAGAGTTCCTTTCAGATTTCAAAATATGTGGACTCTACATCCTCAGTTTGTTGAGGAAGTTGGTAAAGTATGGAGGTCAAATGGAGAGGCTAATCCCTGGAATAATCTGTGGAAACTCCAAAAGAAGGTAGCAGCACATCTAAAAAAGTGGAATTGGGACACTATTGGCAATAAACATGAAAACCTGATTAATGCCCAAAGTAAAGTTATTAATATGGAAAAGAGTTTTCAAAGGGGTTTAAATTCTGAAGTTGACCTTCATAAAGCTAATGAAGAGCTTCTAATGCAAATTAACTATTCTGAAAGTTTTTTGAAGAAGAAGGTTGATTTTACCAGATTTATTGAGGGGGATAGAAACTCAAGTTATTACCATGCTTGCATGAACATCAGAAGGAAAAATAATATGATTTTATCTATTAGTGATTCTTCTGGTAAGTTCTTGTCTGATGCTGAGGCTATTTCCCAAGATGCTATAGATTACTTCCAAAATCTTTGTAATGATCAGTCATCTTCTAGAGCTCAGATGAATATTGAGCTCTTCTTTGATTTTCAAGAATATGTCCACAATTTAGAACCAAATAATATCCCCTTGGAAGGAGAAATTAAAGCTGCTTTGGATTCTATTGATGAACATAAGGTAGCTGGCCCTGATGGCTTCACTGCTAAGTTTTATAAGTCTTCTTGGAATATCATCTGTGAGGAGTTTGTTGCTGCAGTACAAAGCTTCTTTAAATGTATTGATCCCCCTAGGTACTTTACTGCTTCCACTATAACTTTGATTCCCAAAAATTCCAGCAGGGTTGGGTGGGGTGATTTCAGACCTATCAGCCTAACAAATGTTACTTCTAAAGTAATCAGGAAGATAATTAGCACCAGGCTTCAACCTCTTCTTCAGCAGCGTATTAGCAATAATCGGGTGGCTTTTGTGAAAGACAGACAAATTGCTGATAACATTCTTTTGGCTCAAGAGCTGATGCTAGATCTTGATAGAAAATGTAGAGGCAGCAATCTCATTCTTAAATTAGATATCCAAAAGGCATATGATACAATTAACTAGGCTTTTATCTTGGCTACTTTAAATGGTAGGGGTTTCTCAGGGGCTTTTATCAACCTGATTAGAAGATGACTTATTTGTAATAACCACTCTATCTTAATTAATGGCAAGAGCCAAGGTTTCTTCACATCTTCTAAAAGAATTAAACAAGGAGATCCTTTGTCACCAACAATCTTTATTCTTGCTATGGATTATCTTTCTAGGCTTCTAAATCAAATGTTTGTCCCTTCTCCTCATTTGGCCTATTAGCACAGATCCAACATTGGTGTGAGTCACCAGTCCTATGCAGATGATATTATTATTTTCTCAAAGGCTACTAAGAATGCTATGAAGTTTCTCTATCAAGGACTTAAGTACTTTGAAAGAAAACCTTCAGAGAATAGGGGTGGTAGGAGATGTAACTTATCTCTCAGTAATCGGTTTTGTGACAAGGTTGTTGATGTTGGATTACATGATTCGAGCTATTCTGGCTCCCCTTACACTTGGCACCGGGGTTTTCTCTCACAAACATTAGATAGATTTATTGCCACTCAACATTTTCTCACTCATTATCAAATCTTTAATGTCCAACACTTGAATTCTACTGCTTCTAATCATAGTCCAATTATACTTTCGTTTCGCATCTTTAATCACTCACCCTGCTATAAATTCAAGTTCTTCAATATATGGACTTCTCACGATACTTTCTTTAGTTTCATTAATTAGGTGCGGCATTCCGATAATGTGGGAAATTCTTGGTATATTTTATGGAAACTTCACAAAAAGGTGGCTCTTCACTTACATGAGTGGAATTACCATGTATTTTGTAATGTTCATGCTAAAGTTGTTGTTGCATAGTCAAAGGTTAACTTAATAGAAGCCGATGATTGTTGTACTCCACAATGGGTTAGCGATGTAGCATAGGCTCATGATGCTTCCTGCCTTGAAGCAATTGATTGGGAGGAATGTTTTCTAAAACAAAAAGCATATGATGTTTATTTTTTGTGTGGAGATAGAAACACTACTTTTTTCCATACTTCTATTAAACACAGATGTAACCTAAATACTATTATGAAAAATGAAATCTTCTGATGGTGAAATGCTCACTGATCTTGATGAGAATGGCAATTGCGCTGTTCAAAATTTTTCTAACTTATTCCAATGCCAAACTTCAGTATTTCCTATTAATGATGAACTCTTCTCTAAGGGAAGGGATTATGTATCCTCTCTTTCACTTACAGACATCCTTACTGAAGAAGAAATCCTTGATGCGCTTAAGGGGATTAACCACAATAAGGCCCCAGGCTTGGATGGTTTCACATCAACCTTTTACATCAAATGCTGGGATATCATAAAAAAGGAAGTGATAATTGCCATACAAAGCTATTTTCTAGGTGATAACCCGGGTAAATATCTCACTTCCTCTCTTACTGTGCTTATTCCAAAAGATAATGATAAAACCAACTGGGATAATTTCCACCCTATCTCCCTCACTTCTGTCTTTTCCAAATTTATGAGTTAGATTATTGTGGCTCATTTACAACCCCATTTGTCTGCCATCATCTCCCCACAACAATCGACTTTCATTGAAGGGAGGGAAATAAATTATTGAAGACCTTGATAAGAAATGCAGGGGAGGTAATGTGGTGATTAAGCTTGACATAAAAAAAGCTTTCGACACAATTAATTGGGATTTTTTCTTGGGCTAACTCCGAGCTTGGGGTTTCTCTATGAATTTTTGTTGCATTATCAAGAGATGGTTGGAACAGAACTACTATAGTGTCCTCTCCTCCCTTAGGGGTATTAAATAAGGAGACCCTCTTTCTCCTACGATTTCTATCCTTGCTTTTGACTACCCGTCACATCTTATGAATCAAATGCAGCTGCTTCATCCTTACACTCAACTTTTGCATAAATCAAAGCTTATGGTTAGTCACGTCACCTATGCTAATGATGCTATCCTTTTTCTCAAATTCTAGTAGAAAGCTTTTAAGAATTTGATGCGGACGCTAAATTCATTTTAGAACACTTCGAGGTTAACTTTTAACACGGCTAAGTGTCAATAATTTTTTGGTAAACATGTTAGTGCTACTCATACTACCTAGGCTGCTTCTTACACTGATTGTCAGGTTATATCTCTTCCTCTTAAATATCTGAGTGTTAATATTTTGTGTGGTTGAAAGAGGCAAAAACAGATGGATGATGTGGTGGACAAAATAAAGCAAAAATAAACGACTGGAGAAATAATTTCCTTTGTAATGGTGGCTGGCACTTTCTCAAAGAGTCTCCTCCACACCATTCCTTTATATGCCCTTTAGGTTTTACAGCTGAAAAAAAACACTCAAATCACTCTGGAGAGACTTTTAATAAATTTGTGTGGTCTGTTAGTAGTCACCAGAAAATATGGGCTGCTTGGGATACGGTTTGCAAACCTAATATTGTTGGAGGCTTAGGCTTCAAGAACCTAACGCACATCATGGAAAGTAATATGTGTAGGGTCTATCTGCCCCAACACCAGCATGTGCCAGCCAGTGAGCAGGTCTGTTTCCTTCTTTATGTATAAACAAAAATTTCAGATTGATACCCAGGGAGCTGTAGAAAATTTTGTTCTTCCATTTCAGAATGTGTCAGGGGCAGATGGTGGTATTAAGGAGTATGCTAATCATGACCTTGGAATCAGTCTCCACAATGAAGTTTTGAATTTTGACTTTGGATGCAATACAGATGGCCCAAAGATAGCCAAAGCTGCAGCTTCCAGTGCATCAACAGCAAAAACAGGAGACAGGAAATGAAGAAGACAAGCACCATTTGAATTCCTGAACAATCCACCAATGCCAGCAGTAGATCTATAGAAACTGCCATCAGTGTTAGCTTTCAGCCAACCAGAAGGAGGTTTGAGCCAATACACTAGGGGGTGCTCCAAAATAAATTGACTAGCCATATAGTTATTCATATGAAAGTCAGGAAAGGCCTTCCAGTGACTAATTTTTTTCAGAAAAGCTAAACAGTTAGCTGCGACCTTAGAGGGAAGGGGTAGATGTTCATCAAATTTGGCCTTATTTCTAGCCATCCAACAGAACCAGGCCACCACACAAGGAATCACTAAGAGTTTTAAATGAAGCCACTCTTTCCAGCAATAAAGGAATTTTTGCCAAGTAAGATTGATAGTTTGCACTTTCAAATTTCTAAGAACAATAGACTAGACTTGTTGGACAAACTGGCATTGGAAAAAAAAATGGTCCGTGGTTTCCTCATGCCTTTTGCAAAGAATACAGCAGGATGGGCCTCTCAAACCCTTCAATTTTATAATATCATCAGTTGGGAGGCATTTGTAGAAGATTGTCTAGCAGAAGAAAGACATAGAGGGGAGAGGAACTTATTCCAAATAGGTTTCCCCCAGAGAAAGCTCACCCCATGTGATTGTTGTGAATATATATAAGCATTAATAGATTGGGAAACACCTTGCTTGGAAATAAGTTTACCTTTTTTAGAAGGTTCCACAAGGATGTCGTTGTAAATATATATATATATATAATGGAAACCTCCTCTTCTAAGGTTTGCTCTAGCGACTGCCCGTGTGATAATGAAGTTTTGGTTGAATCGCGTCTCTATTGATGAGATCTTTCCTTTACCTTGCATATTCTTTTGTTTTTCTCATCTCTTGATGTGTTATCTAGTAAGAGTTTTGTGGCTGCAATTTTGGGCGGGGGAGGCAGCCCCTCCAACAAACTTGCTAGCGGCCACTTTCCACAAGGTTTCCATGATTCTCTAAATTTGGGTGGAGATTATTCATTTATTAAGAAGTTAGGGAAGTAAAATGGGAAGCTTTTCATGTTTATTACTGATGTAGAATCTTCAATCTTGGCCTCCTCCTGTCATTTAGCAATGGTTGCAAAATTTACGTATGGTCACCCTAAAATCGATTTGATTCATAGAGAGTTTGAAATGTTAAACTTAAAGAGATTGTAGAAAGTTGGGATTTTAAACGGTTGTCACTTACTAATGTAACTTGTGACTGATGAGGACTACACTAGGCTATTAGCTAAGAGATTCTTATAAATTGAAGATAGGGTTATGAAATTCCTAAAATGATCTGTGGATTTCGATTCTAATACTGAACTGCTAGTTATAACTATTTAGATTCATTTACCTTGTCTCAAATTGCATCTCTTTAGTCATGAAATTCTATTTTATTTATCTGCTGCATATGGTAAACATTTGAAAATGAATAGCACCACTTTTGCTCTTACAAGACTCCTGGAAGCACGTGTTCTTGTTGAAAGAGATTTTACACAACCCTTTTGCAATGAAATCTGGATTGGATCTCAACATAGAGGTTACTGGCAACAGGTTGAAATTAAACATCACTCCCCATATTGTATTTTCTCAATGTTTGGTCATCACACATCACAATGCTTCAAACTAAATCCCCAACTTAAAAGGAAATACATGACATCAAAAAATTAACTAAAGGGTTACTTCCATTGAAAATCATGAACCTACCACTCACCAGGTCACACTATCGAATGTTGATCTTCAGAATGTTGAGGTTGATATGTGAATTCCTACCATACAGTGAAATGATGTGTAGCCAAAATAATATTCCTTTATTCCCCCTAATGAGGGGCATCTCTTACCTAATGGCACTCTTGATGATACTATGAACATTTCAAACTCTCTTTCCCCTACTCATTTAAATACCACCTCTGATATAGATACTAACTTGGAAACTCAATTGCCTTTTAATTCAAATATTCATGCCATATTTCATATTCATAAGCAACCTTCTATCAAAATGTCTTAGCCATCCCCTTCAAATGTTGATATCAATGCTCCCTTACAACGTGCTACAAATGAGTTAGAAAATGAGTGGCAAGTCTAAAGGCATTCTAGAAGGAAAGACAAAGGAAATAATGAACACTCTAATTTAAATGATGGTAAAATTATTCAAGAGGGTACATACTACTTAGATGGTGAATAATTAGGCAACCCTTCTAGATCTTCTAGAAAGGCTGGCTTAAGAAAACATGTTTAACATCAAGACTTGAAATATTAGGGGAGTGGCGAACCCTGGCTCCCTTATAGATTCAAGTACCTCTGTAGGGTTCACAAAATTTTCATTTTGGTTATTTTGGAGCCTCTTGTGCATGTTAAGAAAGACAAGATTATGTAGAAATTTTAAGGCTATAAGTCCTTCTATAATAAGAATAACAAAATCTGGATTTTCTGGAAGTGCTCAGTTGTCTTATCAATTGTGGATGATGAGGAACAATTTATTCTTACTCATTTCAAGATGGAAGACTTTCATGGTTGGGGCACTTTTGTTTATGCAAGTTCTCTTATGCAATATAAATATTTGCTATGGCAAAAACTTGAAATTATGGGAGATACTATAAAGGAAAATTGGTTTGTGGGTGGAGATTTTAACATGGTTATGAAGCCTTACGATAGGAAAGGTGGTGGTAGATGTGATACCATTCTCATAAATCTTTTTTGTAACTCTATTGCAGGTGCTAGCCTTTTCAATCTTAGTTATTCTTGGTCACCATATACTTGGAGGAGAGGTTTACTCTTTCAAAGACTGGATAGATTTTTGGGAAACTCTACTTTCTTAAATCTCTACCCTATCATTCGTGTTCAACATTTAAGCTATGCTTCTTCTGATCATAATCCTGTATTACTCACTTTAGCTTTTTCATGTTAAGCCTCTCATTTCTATATTTAAATTCCTTAATATTCGGACCACTCATAATACTTTTTAAAGAGTTGTGCAATAGGCTTGGAAAGTTGATGGTGTTGGGACACCTTTGTTTACCTTATGGAAATTACATAAGAAATTGGCTGCTCATCTCAAAAATTGGAATGATCAAGCTTTTGGCAATGTGCATAATAAAGTATAGGAAGCTCAGTACATGGTTGATTGGTTAGGGGCTCAAGTTCCTGGTACTACTACTTTAATGGATAATGTTGCACAAGCACACTTGAATCTGTTGGATGCAATCACTTTGGAAGAAACCCTTCTTCAACAAAAAGCTAATGATATATCCTTTATTGGTGGTGATAGAAACACAAAGTTTTTTCATACAACTTTAAAACATAGAAGGAACATCAACAACATTCTAAAGATTAAGACAGCCAATGGTAACACTTTAACTAAAATGGAGGATATTGGTGAAAATATTGTGCTCTAGTTCACTGAGCTTTATCAATCTACTGTACATGTTACCCTAGTGGATTCTAATGTCTTTATTAATGAAGCCAGTTACATTTCCAACCTCTCTTTAACTCACCTTCTTGAGGAGGATGAAATTCTATCGTCTTTCAAATCCTTTTGTCCCAACAAATCCCGTGGTCATTTTGGTTTCTCATCTTTTTTTCTATGTTCACAGCTGGGATATCATAAAAAAGGAGGTAATCCTTGTCGTTCAATGTTTCTTCCTTGGGGAAAATCTTGGTTAGTTCTTTAGCCCAGTTCTAATTTTACTTATCCTCAAGGGAAATGATAAGAATTCATGGGATAATTTTCGCCCTATCTCTATCACAACTGTTCTCCCTAAAGTTTTGAGTAAGAATATTGTCAATAGGCTGCAACCATGTCTCTCCAAATTTATTTCTCCATAACAGTCTGCATTCATTAAAGCAGAGAAATCACATATAACATTTCTTTAGCTGATATGGACAAAAAATGTAGAGGGGGTAACATGGTCTTTAAGCTTGATATTAAAAAAACTTTTAATACCCTCAGCTGGGATTTTATTCTTAATGTCCTGCATGCTAAAGGATTTCATCAAGATTTCTATTTGCTTATTAAAAGATGGCTGACTAATAACTACTACAATGTTCTTGTTAATAGTAAAGCCCATATTTTCTTCTCAGCTTATGGAGACATTAAGCAGGGAGATCAACTTTCTCTGACCATCTTTATTATTTCTTTCGATTATCTTTCAAGTCTTCTTAATAATCTTCTTATGCTACATCCCCATCTTCAATATTCTCATAAGTCTAAAATTTTGGTTAGTCATCTTGCTTATGTTGATGTTGCTATTCTTTTCTCCAATGTCAGTAAGTCTGCAAATAAGTCCCCTATGCTTCTTTTGAAGGACTTTCAGAATTCTTCTGGTTTAGTCTTTAATTCGGCTAAATGTTCCTTATAATTTGGGAAAAATGTCCATTAAACTATTGAGAATTGAGCTTCCACCTTTACGGGATGTAAGATTGCCAAACTACCTCTTAAATACCGTGGTGTGAACATCCTCAGGGGGAGGAAGAAACAAGTTCAAATAGATGAGATTGTTGAAAAGGTTAAATTCAGGATTAATGATTGGAGAAATAATTTCTCATCTAATGGTGGTAGGCTTACTTTGTTAAAAATTGTGCTTTTTAATCTACCTCTTGATGTTATGCAAGTTCTCAAAACTAAAAAGAGCACCCAAAAACAACTTGAAGTGCTCTTTAATAAATTCCTTTGGAGAAGTACTCATTCTAGCAAAATCTACACTAATTGGCAACAAATTTGCAAACCACTTTCTTCTTGTAGCCTTGGATTTAAAACTTTGAAACAAGTCATTGATATAAATATGTGCAAACTTTGGATCAATTTTTGAGCTGGTGATTCTCTTTGGGCTCATTTTATGTTTCATAAAAATTGCTCTTCTATACATCCCTCTACTATCACTTAGAAGATTGGGGACTCCAAAATCTGGAAGGCAACTATTCTTGCTAGAATTGTGGCTTCTCATTTCATATTTTGGGACATGGGGAATGGTAGCATTTTATTTTGGCACGATCACTGGGGCACTTCAAATCTCACAAACTCTCCACACTCATTAAATGACACACATCTACTTGTTTCTGATCTTTGGCCAAATGGCAGCTGGAATTTACCTATGTGTATTTCCTTGTCAGGGGAGAAGGCTAGTTCTATTACTAAAATCTCTATTATTGCTGACACGAGAGATGTTTTTATGTGGAATTTTCAATCATGCACTTCTATTATGATCTATTCCGACACATACAAATTTCATAGCTAGAAATGAAGCTCTTATATATGGAATCAATGCATCTCTCCTTCTATTTCATTCTTTCTTTGGAGATTTTAAAAAAAATTACTACCTCTGGATGATATTCTGAAGTTGAAAGGGTTGAGGATTGCCTCCTTTTGTTATAATTGTAAGATGGAGGGTGAGTCTCCTCATCATCTGTTCCTTGCATGCCCCTTTGCTAGATCTGTGTGGGAGATGGTTGGGAGTTTTTTGGTATTACCTGGCCTTTTTTTCTAGTTTGGATGGTATTCTTCAAACATGGTAGGAAGTTGGTTATTTTCACAAGAAATTGCTATATTTTCCTCTTATAGCTTTGTGGTTCATTTAGATGGCTAGTAATAGCCATAAGTATGAAGCTATTGTAAAAACACCTTCTACCATTGTTCCTCTCATTTTGGCTAATTATCTTATGGAATTGAGAGTTGTTGGTGTCTTTGGTAGTTCCTCCTCACCTCGGAGTGGTAGGAGACCAACCTTAATCAGTTGGAGACCACCCTCTTAAGGTTGGATTAAAGTTAATATCGATGTAAGTTACACCACTATTGTTGTCGGGATGGGTGGCCTTTTTTGGGATGTTAATGGGAGGTGTCTAGATTTCTTTGCCTCCTCATGTATTGCCTCATCCCCGCTGGAAGCTGAGACTAGGGTTGTACTTGCAGCTTTGCAAGTAATGTTTCACTTCAATTTTCTATGGTGGTTTTGGAGACAGATTGTCAAAGTTTGTTTAAAATTTTAACAGGACAGTTGGCTCCTGTTTGACATATTAAAATTTTGCTAAATTGCATCTTGCACATTATTGCTACAAAGAATCTTGCTTTGCAATATAGTTTGTTTCATAGGGAAGGAAATGCCCCGGTGGATTGTCTTGGCAAAATTGGGATTAATAATGTTTTGGTTGGTGATACAACCCCCTCTTTTTTTTCTACTCTTATACAAAGTGATCTTTTTGAGGCTCCCTAAATTCGTGCATAATTTTTCTGTTATGCCTTTAGTTCTTTTGATGAGGGTTGGTTTTTTGGTTTCATGCGTTGGGTGGTTGATTTTGGGGAAACTGTTCTAACTACTCTAACTGTTTTCTTAATTATCTTTTTAGAAAATTTACTTTTGTTGATATAGTGGGGAATGATAAGATTGGTGTTGGGAATGTTGGCAAGTTGGTAATTCCTCTAAGCTATCATGATTCTGTGAATGGAAAGGGTGATGCAGATTTATAAGGAGAAATATAAAAATTGGTGGGAACCTGGAATTATTTTTTATGTTTGTTCTGCTAACGTTTTACACTTCACTCTCCCTCAGACTAGCCACTTTGGTTTTAATTGTTACTGCTGAGAATTGTCCTCCTTGATTATAATGGTTTAACTCCCCACTTTTCTGCTCTGTTAGATTGTTGTGAGCTTTACAGGGAGTTTTGTTTCCAGCATGTATGCTTGATCTATCTTTTATGGTTGGGATGCTCCCTTCATATTTATTTCCATACAGAACTATTTACTGGAGGCCCCTCTCTTTTGAGCCTCCCTTTCTCTGCAGCTCTGATAACATCTACATCTTTATTTTCTAAGCATCAATAGTTGTTGTTTGCTGTGATTACTTTGTATATATATTCAGAAAGAGCCCCCTCGATCTGCCATGGTTTTTGTCTTACTGCTACTGTGCTACAGTAGCTGTGGGTTATTTTCCTTCTCTACATCGTGAATTTTAAATTTTACGAATGAAGTGTCATGGTTACAAACCTTGTGCTTACACGAAGGTTTTAGCAGCTATGCTTTTGAGCTTTAATTTGGCGCCTTTATTGCAGGTTGGGGGAGGCTGCCAGCTTCACGGGTTTCACTTGCAGGAGCCTTTTCCAGGGCTTAATGTTTATTTCTTCCTATCAGATGATATTATCTTGCTTTCTATTTTTTTTCACAGGTGGATTTCCAGGCTTTGTATTAAATGTCTACTGAGTAGATGTTTCCTGGGGATTACTACATTTACCACTGCTCTTTGGAAACTTGTTGAGACTGCTATGTTTATGTTTAAACTGCCCCTTTCGTTTCGTCTGCTGCCTTTTGATGGTGGCTCTAATTCTTCGTTGGGATTTCAAATGGTCTATTTTGGTAGCTGCTCCATGCTTTTTCAAATATTTTAGTGGATTTCCTTTTTCTTTTGGGAGTATACGTTTTAGGATTGGTAAACTTGTACATGTTTGGTATACATTTTATTATTTGGTTACTTCTTTTGTCTATTTTGCTTTTTGTGTGGAGTTGTACTTGGCTGAGGATCTCTATTTGAGTGAATTGTTTATCTTTTTTTATTTTGTTAGTTTGGAGATCCTCTCCAACCCAAACGTTTGTATCATTTTTTGCTTAATTAGCATGTAAGGAACTGTATATTGCTCTTTAAACCAATATATATATATATATATATATATATATATATATATATTTATAAAAAGACTAGCTCGTGGCTCCTTACGCGTTAATATTAAAAAAAAGGTTGCAAATTTTGGGTAGGATAGTGGATCCCCATCTAAAAACAAAAAAATACATTATAAGCTTAGGGGTTCCAAAATCCACAGTAGAACGCCACGCAAAAAAGTAAGCAAAACACCAAAAATAAACTAAACCAAAATACAATATACCCAAAGCATATGCTTCAAGAGCACCAGCCAATTATGTCCTGCGCCAAATAAGTGATACACAGTCTAAAAGACATTGCGACAAAAAAAATCTTACAAAGACGACTTCATGCAGGTATTTTGTAATGATCAAATTGTTGTGGGCGAGATACGAAACTCCCCACACGAAAGCCTTCGAAATCAAAGTTCTCGTATGGAGCCAATCTAAAGTAGTCCCCCTTACAAGTGATTGAAAATCTTGAAAATACACTGCAACTAACTGAAGCTTAAAGTGACCCTTATGTATTAAGAGAAGACATATAATCTCTTCAGCAACAGGAGAAAAGGGTAAGCAGATTATGTAAGAAAGGAGCTTAATGTTGCAAATAAAAGCAATATAATCCAAACACTAGCAAGGAGTAAAACAGAAAACTGAAATTTCCAAACATGGACTGAAAATCCATAAAGAAGCCTCGGTGCGTAGGATGCTCCAGCAGGGACCAAAATCTCCAAACAATAGTATAGCAAAAAATCCTCCTCCAGCAGGGACTGAAAATCCAGTGAAAAAGAAACCAAAAATTAGCAATAATAATACAAACCATAGCATGAAAATAAAGGCCTCTCAAACTAAAAAGAAATCAAAATCTAATTTAAGGCGAATCTAAAGTGTCGCTCAATAAAAGGCACTTTAAGTGAAGCATCAGAGTAACACCCACTAAAGGATTAATATTATCCTTAGCAATCTTAGCGAGCCAATTAGCATGAGAATTCCCTTCGCGAAAAAGAAAAGACATTTGATTATTAAAATTAAAATTTTCTATTACCTCCATAATTCAATTCAAAGTGTAAAGAACATTCCATTTGGGTAAAGAAAGGGCACCAAAATTCTTGAATAGCGATAAAGAATCAGTCTCAATAATGATATTAGAGAACTTTCATGAGAGAGCAACCAAAAGAGCAAGCAGAAAAGCCCAGCTTTTAGCTTCTAAAGCAGATGACGCATTAATAGAAGAAGCAAAAAAAACAAATGCAATTACCCAGGTGATTTCTGAAAACCCTGCCTGCACCCGCAGCCGTGGGAGTCCAGCTGCCATCGATATTAATCTTGATCCAACCCCGGGGTGGTGGTTGCCACCTAATCAAGGTGACCATCCTACGCACCCAAGGTTGAGAACAAGAGATATCCAAACCAAAAATTCAATTTAGGTGATAGTAATAAGCAAGAATGTAAGAAACAGTATTAGAAGGAGACAAAACCAAATGTTGATGTTCAAAACTATTTCTAGCCATCCAAATAAACGAAACAACCACAAAAAAAAAAGTAAAACAATTTTTTATCAACCAAGGCCCCAACTTTCCAATTGTGTAAGTAGTCGATCATGTAAGAGCTATGCGACCAGTTAATCTGAAAATGTTTTCCTAATAAATACCAAATCTCTCTAGCATATGCACTTTGAAAGAAAAAGTGGCGCTCAGATTCTTCATCTTTCCTACATATATAACACTGTGAAGCAATATTAAGACCTTTAAGTTTGAGAATAGCATTTTAAGTAAAACTTTCCAAAGAAAAAAGGAGATAGAAGGGGTAAAAATAGCATTCCATATTATCTTGCCCCAATGCCAATTGCTAAAATTATAGATGCTAGAGTATAAAAATTTCATAGGGGAAGTAGCAGTAGAATTTTTAAAATGGGCGTATCTTTCAAATTCCCTTTAATAGGAATTTTAGCAACTTTAAAGTAGTTATCCCTGATAAAGTCTTTTAATTTATTAACATCCCAACGACCATCCATCCAACAATCAGTGAGAATCAAATTATTATTTAAATTATAAGAAGAAAAGTTAGAATCACTTTGACCACACTGATCGTGCCAGAAAGAAATATTACCATCACCAATATCCCAAAATATAAACTTAGTAGCAACTGAGCGAGCAATAATGATGGCTTTCCAAACTTTTTAATCTCACACTTTCCAATTAAAAATGGTTGGATTTTTGGTAGCACAATATTTATGATGCATGAAACGAGCCCATAAAGAGGTATTGGCATGGAATTTGAACCAAAGCTTGCACATATTAATATCAATGATTTGCTTCAAATTCTTAATACCCAGACCCCCAGCAGTAGAAGGTTTAGAAATTTTATCAAAGGTATCCTAATGTTTTCTGATATTGGTGCCTGACCAAATAGAGCGGTTAAATAACTTCTCTAAAGTGTTTTGGGTACTCTTCTTAAGGTTCAAAACTTGTAAAGCATAAAGCGTAATACTCATCAAGATACTTCTAAGCAAAGTAATCCTCCCACCATTAGAATGAAACGAGTTCCTCTAGTTATTAATCTTATTGTTCATTTTATCAACCACATCATCTAATTGAGTTTGCTTCCGACGACCCCAAAGCAAATTCACACCTAAATATTTGAGAGGAAGGGAGGTAACTTAATAACTAGTAAAAGAGGTAGCTCAAGTAACAATAGTTCTTTTAACGTGCTTCCCAAAGTATAAATAACATTTTAATTTATTGAAAAGTAAACTAGAAGTATCTTCAAACTTCTCCAAAACCTGCATAAGGACCTTCATGGAATTTTTAGTAATGTTAGAAAAAATAATAGCATCATCTGCGTAGGCCAAGTGCTAACCAAAATGGAAGATTTATGAAAGAATTGGGAATAAGGTTTGCTCAACTGCAGACTGTTAAGCAAGCGTGAGAGATAGTTGAAGACAATAATGAAAATAGTAGGGGACAGAGGGTCTCTTTGTTTGATGCCTCTCTGAGCGGAAAAGAAACCATAAGAAGTGCCATTAACAAGAATTGAATGATGATTATTTATCAGCCATCTTCTGATAAGAGAGCAGAAGCTATCATGAAAACATCGAGCTTGAAGAATATTAATAATAAAATCCCAGCTTAAAGTATCAAAAGCCTTTTTAATATCAAGTTTGATCACCATGTTGCCCCCTCTACATTTTTTATCCATATCCTAGAGAAGTTCTTGAGCAAGAAGAATATTATCAATGATCTCCCTCACTTTAATAAAGGTAGATTGTTGCAGAGAAATAATATTATTGAGATGAGGCTGCAATATGGAAACAATGAGCTTGCTTATGACTTTAGACATAATAAAGGTGAGGGATATAAGGCGAAATTTATCCCAACTATTTTTGTCGGCCCCCTTCTGGATGAACACAATGAGAGAGGAAGTAAAGTATTTCTCAGGATCAACCCCCTAAAAAAAACTTTGAATGGCATTACTAACATCCCCTTTAATAATCTACCAACAGGAAACATAAAAATGAGAAGTGAAACCATCAAGACTCGGCGCCTTATTAGAATTAATATCTTTGAACATTGTAAAAATCTCTTGCTCAGTCGGGATATCATTGAGAGAAATGTTAGAGGTGTACTGACGATCTTTAGCGAAGATATCATGGTCAATATTGAGCACCTATGTATTTAAATGGAACAAATTAGAGAAATAATCAACAGCTATTACCAATGTCATACTTGTCCATAAGAGTTCTCCCATCCGTCGTCTTGATATTTAAGATGGTATTCAAATTTCTTTTATATTTAATAGGGGCATGGAAGTAATTAGTGTTCCTATCTCCGAACTTAAAATAGATATCATTTGTTTTCTGCTGTAAAAGATTTCCTCCAAAGAGATAGCCCCTAGAAGAGTAGCATGAGCTTGAGCTAACTCAACAACAATAGTAGGAGAAGAAGAGGTTTCCTCTTCAAGAGTGTCAACAGCCAATTGAGCTTCTTTGACTTTGTTATGCACATTTCCAAACGTATCAAAATTCCACCCCCTCAGCTTTGCAGCAACCTGTTTATGAAGTTACCAAAGCACATACCAGGGATCACTAATTCTGTTAATGCTCCATGCCTGCTTAACAGTACTTAAAAAGGTGTCATGAGATGTCCAGACATTAAGAAATTAAAGCGATACGAAACAGCTTTAGTAGTAAAGGCAAGAGAGAGTAAAATGGGATTATGATCAGAACCGGCATGACTTAAATGATGAACTTTAGCAAAGTGAAAATAATTAAGAAAATAATGATTACCCAAGAAACGATCCAAGTATTGAAACAGAGAACCTCTCTGCCAAGTAAAAGGATTGCCCGAGAAACCTAAATCAAAGAGGCCCGCCTCGACAATTTTATCACAAAACTTACTAATGAGTCTTGGATCCGTACTACGACCACCCTTACTTTCAGTGGGGGTCATAAAATTTTTTAACCAATATATATATAATTGAATTCTGAGCTGGGGGCTGGGGTGGGTGGTATTTTCAGAAACCACGTAATCCAATTTCTCCTTTACTTCCATACTCCAGTATTGGCTGCTGATGCTATTGAAACTGAAATTATAGCTGTCTATTGGGAAATTAACATTGCAACAAAAATTAGATGGACTTATATTTGGATTGAAGTGGATTCTACTGTGGTCATCAATTTTTTAAGTATTAAGGATGTGAATCCCTAGAATCACTCTTACTGGATTCAAAATATCAGAAGACTCTCATCCCACCTCCATGTGAACTTCACTTTTACTTTCAGGGAGGGCAACAAACCTGCTAATTGGCTTGCAAGATATGATCTTAGCTGTAACATCACATCCGTGGCTACCTCCCCACCTTCTCCACTTCTTTTTCTACTAAATGGAGATAGAATTAAACTTCCCCGCCTCAGAATTGCTGGTCACAACACACTTTAGAGATAGTTCTACTTATTGGTGTTTTTTTATCTTTTAAAACCCCACTTGTTCTGAGTTTATTGTTGTTTTGCCTTGTGGAGCCTGGCTGGTTTTCTACCTGTTTCTTCTTTTCATTAACAGATGTATGACTCTTAGTTAGATTGCTGGTCCCTTTTTTATGGGAGTCTAGTTTCTACATTTTTTGTAATCTTTGCTTATATCAACATGGAAGGAGCCACAAGAAGCTCTTTTTTGCAATATATATATATATGAATATTTTTAGACATGTAAAAATCCCCCAAACTTTACTGTTACTCTTCCTCAAGTAACTCTTTTACTACATAAAAAAATATAACTTAAGATAGTGAGCATCAGTTAAAGACTTATATAGTTTTTATTTTATAAAAACAATAGTATGACTTTAGAAATTTTTTTTAATAACTTAGGTTAAAACTAAAGATGTAAGAATATCTAGTAATCAAGTCTAAAAGTTTTGATTTCCTTTTCATTTCAAGAATAATTGTAATTTTTCATATTAAGGATGCTTAGAAGAATTATATGTAAAAGAATTTTATGAGAACTTCATTAGTAAAGAAGCAAATACTTTAATTTAATTTTAGAAATGTAATTAAGCCTCTTTTTTTAAGTTGATTCTAGTGAAGCCAATTTGATTAGGCATCTCCTCGAGCTTCTCCTCACATATATTTTTCTTTTTGTTTTCCATTCTCTTTTGATTTTACTTTTTATTTTTTTTTTCTTTTAGGATCATTTTCCATACATTTTTTTTAATTTTTTTTTCATCTGTGGATTACTGTATCTGGATAGCCTTTAGTAATTTTAAACTTCATTATCCTCTTCTTAAAGTTCAAAACTTCTCACATTTCTTACTTATAAATGCATATTAGATTTGAAAAAGATTTTCCATAAAGTCTTAATTCTTTCTTTTAATATAACTCTAAGACTCTCTTAATATTTCAAAAATACAGTTTCTTTTACTTTAAATAGTAAACACATAACCTTATATTCTTATACTAATTACCTTAACTTTTAGAACTAACCTTTATTATTAAAGACTTTTCCTTAAGTCTACGATCAAATTTATAAAATCAAAAATATAGTTATCTTCAAGTTGACCTCTGATAGCAAAAGTTATGTTAAAACTATTTTTAAAAATTAAATTCATTGAGGACAAATAAAGTTTAGTTTCTTTTAAGAAATGTTTTTCCTTCCCAAAACTTAAATTTTTAATAGGTAAAGCATTTAATACAAATATGTAGGTAGAAAGAAAACATTAAATGCATTAAATAAAACTAACCTGTAGAGGGCTTTGAACCTGAAATTTTGCAGGTACCAATTAAAAGGAACAAGGTATAAAGCATGATGTAAAATATGATATATCAAAAAAATTTGCTAAGTAAAGGAGAGTTATAAACATATATAATAAATTGTAAAAACAAACAGTACTAAAATAAAAACGAACAATCTAAATCCACACACAACAAGTTTAACATCACAATTTACAATACACATGATTCAAAAATAATGGTAAATTAAATAAAAGAAACATGAAAACAAACTATAGTAAACAAACATGATAGCAACCTACTCATCATCATCGTCCTCATCCTCTTCTTAAAAATCATCTCACTCATCATCTCCATGTTCATACGACGTAAAGCGGGGGCAAGTAGGGAATTTTACAGTATGATCACCCCTCAAATATTTTGTCATAGCCTCATTATAAGAAATTTCAAAATAAACTTTCATCTGCATATACTCAGCGTTATTATAATTGTGAGATTCCATAGTTATCATTTGATTTTGAAGCATCAAAATTTTACCTTGCTAAATAAGCATTTGCTCCATAACATTCTTTATATAAGTAGTGCAAGATGTACAAGGACTGGATGGGGAAGTAGAATGCATATCACTCGTTGTCTGACATGTAACTCATAAGTATGAACACTACGCTTATCAATAGGTTTAAGAGGCTGTAGTAATTCTTCAGATCTATCATAACCTAATCCTGATTGGTCACATAAGGAAAAATTAAGGCAGCGTATCCTAATCCTCCAGTAGTCCCACCCTTAGAAGAATTATGGGCATTCCGATAAATGAGAGAGTCAATTTTTATACTTATCATTTGTTGAATACAGAAAGTTAAAGTGTCTCTCTCTTTAGTAACTTCACTAAAATGATTTATTGGAAGGAGTCAAGCAGAAATAATAAAGTGTCAAGCTTTTTATTGAGCATTTAACATAGAAGTAGTGAAGTATACCATATGATTATTCTTTATTTTCCAAACTCCTCTTCCATCGTTCAAAAAGTTAATAACTTCATCAAGTGCCAAATTAAATGTATCAAATGTTGAATATTTGCAATGAAATTCATCCCTCAACTGATATAATGCATTGACTCTTTCAGAGGTTAATTCAACAGTCTTACCAAGCACAAATACTTGATCATCTGAAGCTTCTCGGAGGTTTGCGTAAAATTCCTGGGCAATTGAGATAATTTCCTTTGCCGTGAAGTAGCAAAAATTTTCCTAATGCCTTGCTACAATAATTCCTTCTATAGAACCTCCGAGGTTATAGAATGCTCACTACTAAATTAATTCCTTGACATGATTTGTATGTTATAGTGGTACTAGGCTTTGATGTTCACAAATTTTTTCATGTCAAAGCCCTTTTTTCCCTTCATATTCTTCATCTTAAAAGCCATAAGAGTTTTAAGAATTCAAAATATTTCAAAATAAATTCGCAATAATGATAAAGTAAACTCCTAAAATCAAAATCATTGCTAAGAAACTTCACACCATGGATTCCTTACTATATTTCTCCAAAATTTTCAATTTTCAGTTTTCACTTACTGTCAGAGAAATCCATTGTGAAATTAAAATAATTTCTAGGTTAAAATGAAGCTCTTACCAAGAGAAGATAAAATTCAATATTTTCAAGCCTCAAAATTGCCTCAAATCAAAGTATTAGGAAGCCCTAAGTAGCTTTTTGGCTTTAGACGCAAGGTAGGAGACGAACCAAAGAAGAAAAATAGTGTTACTTGTTTTGCAGCTTTTAAGGGTTCTGCCGATCAGGCACCTAGGAGCCAGTTTTAGCGCCTTGCGCCAATGCTCAATCTTGTCAGTTTCAATTTTTTTTGTAAAAATTGTTGTACACCAAAGCACTCCAACCTCTAATAAGTTTAAATTCACTTTACATTTTAAAATTAAGTAAATTACTAACATTAAAGTTTCACTAACAATAAATAACTTCTCATTTATATATAAATCCAAACAATTACAAACGAGTATTTTAAAACCATGACATAAAACTCAGAGTCGTAATCACACCAACAACATCCTAACCCTGAAAACTAAACATGAAATACTATTATAAACCATAACAAGTAAGATATCAAAAACTAAGGAAATCCAACATAACCAACTACAGATAAGTTCATATAAATCGGAATTCTTAACTTTAGAGTGTCTACACATCTTCATCTTCAATACTATCATTCACTCTAATATCTCCCATGAATTATCGATGCACAAATAAATTTTAGAAAGGACGATGAGAAAATTTGTCAGTTGAGTATTCTTCAATCCAAACATTTTTCATATACATTCTCTTTATAGCCTCTTTCAAACATTCAATATGATCAAATTTCTCTTTAATTCTCCAATCCAAATGGTCAAATTGATCAGAAATGCTACTAATCGCAGTAAGAATATTAATCATCTCATTCTCCAGCTTCTTAATCATCTTCAAAATAACATGTGAACTATCCATAAATTGGGGTCGTAAAGGTGATGAATTTTTAGATGATTAATCTATAGGAACATTCCATCATCCTTTTCTCCATTTTCTAAGTATTTAGAATATAACACTAGGTCCATGGGCTTCCAAAGAAAAATATTTTTTTCCCAATTTTTGTATGGAACTTACGATTGGCTAAAAAGCAATAATATTGTGGATGGATATTCAAGACCATGAGTAGGGCATTTCAAAATCAAGCCAAGAATAAATTTTGCTTATAAATCAACCACATTAATCGTCTACCAGTTTGAATATTGTAATTCAATATAACACATTCCTTCATCACTTTACTGGTTTTTGTAGTAGTGAGCATTTTTCAAAAATAATGATATGTCAAGGATTCAATGCAAAATTTAATAATGGACAAGGAAAACTTACACTATTCTCATTTCTTATCTCCTAAGTTCCATCTTCATCCGTTAAGAATCGAAAGACTTCCTTCATATTATCACTTGTAGGGGCAAAGTTGGCATAATGACAAATTGAAACATTCTTGATCAAGAATAAATCATTGATTCTTGAAGGAGTAAAAGGTACCCATCTGCATTGAACATAAATAACTCCTTGATTAATCCCATGAAGATTTACATAAATATCCTTCATGATAGGAATCACTACGGTCGTAGTTATGTAGCATAGTACTTTTCATCGCTTTTGCACAATGATCTCTTCCACAATAGTACCAGAAGTATTGAATCCTCAATTCACAAAACATCTTTTCTTGATCAACCTCTTCATCATAAGAATCCTTTCATGCAACTTCTACGCATTGAAACTAATAAACTTCCTCTTGTTGAAATATCTCATATTTGGAAGTTTCCGTGGAATTGGAAGTCATATGAGCAAGAATAGTGGATCTTCTACTTCTCTACTAAATTAGTTTAATTCCATATGATAGGTTTTATGAGTTATATAAAGAAAATCAAGCCCAAAATAGTCAAAAAGAAGTTTACGTGCACTTAGATGCCAGATTTAGGCGCCTAGGAACCAATGCACACTTTTGCACCGCTTCGCCTAAGGTTCAAATAACTCTCACACCTAACATAAAATCCTATAATTAAAATGTTTTTACGTAGTTTCTTAACATTTAGATCTCCAAAGAACATAGAATTTAATCAAATGATCTTATATTATGTAAAAATAAATTTAAAACAATTACACAGATAACTGTAGGTTGCCTTCCACAAAGTGCTTTGTTTAATGTTGTCATCCTAACAATCTCAGTCTTTACTTTAGCTGACCCAACATTAAAACCTCTTTAAAAATTAGTATGTGCCCATCAAAGTAAGGTTTTGACTTATGTCCATTAACTTTAAATATTTCTCTGGTTCTCGGATCTTCAATATGCACAACTCCATATGGGTAGACTTTTATAACAGTAAATGACCCTAACCCCTTGGACTTAAGTTTTTCAGGAAATAATTTTAATCTTGATTATACTACAAAACTTCTTGTCCATGTTTAAATTCCTTTTTTATTATCTTTCAATCTTATTAATTTTTCATTTTTTTCTTTAAAAATCTTAGCATTTTCATAAGATTCATTTCTAATCTCTTCGTGCTCATTCAATGGCAATAATCATTTCTCACTAGCATCTTTTAAATTAAATTAAATTCTTTAATAATTTAATAAGCTTTATGCTCCAATTCTACTGGTAAGTATCAGGTCTTTCCAAAAATAGGTCTATATAGACACATTCCTGTAGGATTTTATAAGCTATTTTATAAGCCCATAATGCAGTATCTAATCTAGCAGACCAATCTATTTTGTTAAGATTTACAGTCTTTTCCAAGATTCATTTACTTTTATGGTTAGATATTTCCGTGAGACCTCTAGTTTGAGGATGATAAGCAGTAGAGATCCTACTATAATATCATATTTTTCAACCAATTTTTTAATTTTCTTATTCTTGAAATGAGATCTCCCATCTGTAATGATTACTCTTGGCATTCCATATCTTGTAAAAATATTTTTCATTAAAAATTTTGAAGCACTCCAAGCATCACATTGAGTTAAAGCAACTGCTTCGATCCATTTTAATACATAGTCTACTGCAATTAATATATATAAGTTTCCAAAAGAGGGTATAAATAGTCTCATAAAATCCAATCCCCAAACATAAAAAATTTCAACTTCCAATATAAAATTTTTGGGTATTTCATTCTTGTTCAAATATTTTCTACTCGCTGACATCGATCACATGGTTTTATATATGTATTAACATACCTAAATAGAGTATGCCAATAAAATCTAGATTGTAAAATTTTTTGTGCTTCTATCAATTCCAAAATGTCCTCCAAATTTAGGATCATGACTTCAAATAATTTTTTTAGTTTCTTCATATGGTACACTTATTCTAATAACTTTATCTTTACATTGCATATACAAATATGGGTCATCCGAAAAGTAAAATTTTACATCATGAATAAATTTCTTCTGTTGCTGCATTGTCAGTCTATATGGTAAAAGATCACTAATAATAAAGTTCACTATATCGGCATACCATGGTACAGTCCATTCATTAATAGTGTATACTTGTTTATTAGGAAATTTTCATTAATTTTACTTCAAAAATTAAATGATTTTTCCTGTTCTAGCCTAAATAAATGATCAGTTATTTGATTATCATATTTCTTCCTATCTACTACAACAAAACAAATTCTTGCATCAAAAGAATCCTTCTAATTAATTTTGGTTTCACATCCTTCTTTTGCATCATATATCTTATAGCAGAGTTATCAGTATGCACAATACATTTAGCTCCAATGAGATATGATTTGAACTAATCAAAAGCATAAATAATTGCAAGTAAATCTTTCTCAGTACTGGTATAATTAATTTGAGCATCAATCAGAGTTTTAGTTACGTAATATATAACTTTAAAAATTTTGTCATATATTTGCCCTAAAATAGCTTCAATTGCATAATCACTAGCATCACGCATTAGCTCAAATGGTTTTTCCCAATCAGGTGAAACTATTATAAGAGCAGTAATTAGATTTTTCTTTAATAATTCAAAGGCATTGCTGTATTCTTCTTTAAAATCAAATTTTGTGCCTTTTTTTAATAATTGGCATAGGACAATAATAATTTTCAAAAAAAAATTTATGTATCGCCTATAAAAACCAGCATGTCATAAAAAACTTCTAACCCCTCTCATTGTAGTAGGAGGAGGCAGTTTAACTATGACTTGAACTTTTGTTGGATCTACTTTCATACCATTTTTAGAAATTTTATGTCAAAGTACAATTCCTCCTGCAACCATAAATTGGCATTTCTCCAAATTTAATACTAAATTTATCTTTTCACATCATTCTTAAATTTTATCTAAATGATTTAAACATGATTCAATTGAAGTTCCGAACACTGAAAAGTCATCCATAAGAATTTTTATTCCTTTTTCAATCAAGTCACAAAATATAGACATCATACATCTTTGAAATGTTATGGGTGCATTAAATAAGCCAAAGGGAATTAACCTAAAAGCAAAAGTACCTAAGGACTACTAAAATTTGTCTTTTCTTGATCCTTAGGAGTAATATGAATTTAATGATAACTAGTATATTCATCCAAAAAGCAAAAACATTTGTGCCCAACTAATCTATCCAACATTTGGTCCAGAAAAGGTAAAGGAAAGTTATCTTTCTTAGTGGCATAATTTAATTTTCTATAGTCAATACAAATTCACCAACCAGTGACTTATCATGTGCCACCCTTTGATGATCAGCTTTAGGTTCATGATGCTCTTCTAATAAAATTCTATGCATACAAATTGAATGATTGATTCCTTTGATAGCAACTAATGTCCATCTAAAGGCTTTCTTATGTTTACTTAAATTCACTAATAATTTTTTTTCCTATAGTTTAGATAACTCTGAGGATACTATAACAGATAATGTAGATAAATCTCCTAAGAAGACATATTTTAAAATGTGCAGGGAGTATTTTCATTTCGTCTTCAGGAGGTTTTTCAATTAAAGGAATAAGATTTTTATAATTTATCGTGGTGTCTAACAGCTCAAATCTTTCATGAACATAATCTAAATCTTCATTACATATTTCAATGGTCTTATCTTGTATTTTATCTTCATCTTTGTGTTTCAAATCTTCTTGTTTCATTTCTCTTCAAAACATTTTGTAAAATAATCGTTACTCAAATAATCACTAATTTCATTCCTAAAGCATTCATCATCTTTTCCTTTTGTTGGGTATTTTATGGATTTTGATATATTAAATGTAACTTCTTAATTATTGATTCTCATGGTTAACTCACCTTTTCGAACGTCTATCATAGCTCTTCCAGTTGCAAGATAAGGTCTCCCAAAAATGAATGGAGTTTCTTTAAATTTCTCCATATAACATAATGAAGTCCACAAGAAAGATAACTTTATCAACCTTTACTAATACGTCTTATACAACTCCTTTAGGATAGGTGATCAAATGATCAACTAACTGAAGTATTACTTTAGTAGGAGAAATTTCTCCTAAGCCTAATCTTCTGAAAATAGATAAAGACATAAGATAAATACTGACTCCAAAATCACATAAAGCTTTCCAAAAAATCTTTTGCATGTAGCACAAGGAATAGTCAAAATACTAGGGTCTTTATGTTTTTTAGGATGCTTTTTCTAAATTATAGTGCTACACTCTTCACTATGTGCAAATGTCTTATTATCTGTAAACTTCCTTTTTCTATTAAGTATATCCTTCATAAAACTTACATAGCTTAGCATTTGTTCCGGAGCATTAGTAAATAGAATGTTTAAATTTGATTTCTTAATTATTTCCAAGAATTTTAAGAATTGTTTATCCAATTTTTGCTGTCTCAATCTTTGAGGAAATGGAGGTGGTGGTTTTTTAATAGTAATTTCATTGGTTTAATGGGATATTTTGAATCGTGAGGAATATTTTCCTTCAACTTTTCAATTTCCACTCCTTCTTTATCAACTTCAATCTCTTTTTGAAGTTTTTTCTCTGCTTCTCTTGCACTTCTTAGTTGTATAGCTTTAATTTGCTCTTTATTCTAGTCTTTATGAGTAATCTCAACATTACTAAGATAAGTTCCTTGAGGCCTTTTGCTAGGTGCAGTAGCAATATGTCCCAATTGATTCTCAATATTTCTAGTTGCTGCTCCCTGACTTTGTAATGGATTAGCCATTTGTAATATCAATTCTTCGATTGAAACTTTATTCTCCTTAAATTGTGAATTGTTATTAAATCTAGGAGGATAATAAGTTCTATAGTTAGTATTTCTTTGATTGTTTACATTTCCCAAAAGGTTCGCTTAATTGTTCCCCCATTGCAGATTTACATCATTAGAGTTATTATTATTCCAACTTGAATTAGGGTGATTTTTCCAACCAAGATTGTAATAATTAGAAAAAGGGTTATTAGGTTGATTTTTTATTGTGTTTAAAATTTCATATGATGATTGAGAATTTTTCATTTGTCATAATGAATTTTCCACATCCATAGGATGTGTCTGATATAAATTCATTTCAAATTTATCTAATAAAATTAATATATCTGGTTTTACTTATTTTCCTCATCCATAGGAGGTGTTTGATATAAATTCATTTCAAATTTATCTAACAAAATTTCCTGGCTTTACTTATTTTGCTAATATCAATAACAAAATTTGGTTCTTTTGTAGAAAATAAATCCAATGGTGTTATCTTGTGAATCATTAACAATTTCTCCACCTATCCTTCAATGCCAAATGACATCAGTGTTTTGCCACTTTCATCTATGTTGGCTACCACAAAGAGGACAGAAAAGCTCTATGGGTTGCTCAACTATCCCTCTAGTTGGTTGGGGGTGATTTCAACTACATCATCTCTACTGCTGAAAAGTTAGGGGGCAGGATTCCAAATATCTGCAAAATGACTACCTTCAGTGATAATATTCAAAAAGCTGGATTGTTTGACCTGGGTTTCAGGGGCCATCTTTTACTTGGAAAAGAGGTCACATATGGGAAAGGCTTGATGGAATTCTTGTTAATGACCACTGGTTCCAGAATTATATTCTCACTTTTTTCACTCATCTTTCACTTGCTAGGTCTGACCATAGACCTTTAATTATTACAATTACTTCTTATCAGAATCCAGAGAAGCCTGCTCCTTTCAGATTTTTAAACTTCTGGTCTTCTCACAATTCTTACTCTAATATTGTGGCGTGTCAATGGAATGGAGTTAATCATCCTGTTCCTATTGTTAAACTAAGCTTACTCCACATCAAAGTGAGCAAAGTCGTAAGGAGATGGCGGTAGGACACTTTTGGAAATGTTTTTGCTAGAATTTCTGATGCTGAAAAGAGGTCAAAAAATTGGAAGTTGAGGTTCAAAATGGATCTGCTGTGGATTCCATTCTTCAAATTGCTCAAAATAATCTTCTTGTTGTGATTGACAATCAAGAAAAACTACTCAAATAGAAAGTTGCCATTAATATTTTTATTGATGGGGATAGAGACACTAAATTCTACCATGCCCACATAAAGTACAGTAGAAAATGCAATAACATCCATTCTATTCAAAATCAAGGGGGTGTTTGGCTTCATGACAACATTTCTATAGTAAAAGATGTTGTCAATTATTCCAGTAAACTTTTGCAACAATCTACTGAGCCTAGAATTCCCATTGACAATTCTTTTTTCACTAAGGATTTTGATCTAACTAGAAGCTTACAGTTAACTAATATTCCTACTGAAAATGAGATTTTGATGGCTATAAACTCCATTGACAGCTCCAAGTCTGCTGGTTCAGATGGTTTTACTGTTGAGTTTTACAAGAAGTCTTGGCAAATTATAAAATTGGAAGTGATTGAGGTTATCATTAGCTTCTTTCAGGGAAACAACCTCCCTTCTTACTTTAGTGAATCTAACTTTGTGTTGGTTCATAAGGCTGATTCACAGAAAAATTGGGAGCATTACAGGCCTATTTGTTTAACCACTGTGATCAACAAAACTATTAGTAAAATCATATTTAACAAAATTCCCACCTGCTCTATGATGATGACATCATGGTCTTTTCTAGTTCCCATAAAAGTGCAGTTAGAAAAGTCCACACCTGTTTGCAAAACTTTCAATCCAAATCTGGAATGTCTTTCGTCCCTGCTAAATGCCAACTATTCTTTAATAAGAAGTCTTCCACTAACTGTAAATAATGGATTGTCAATCACACTAGATTTTCTATTGCTCGTACTCCTGTAAAATACCTTGGTGAGAGAAAGTGCTGAGCATCTTTATGTATGGGAGTTGGGTCATCGAATTATCAATTTTTGGCTTGATAAATGGTACCCAGATGATTTTTTGGATCCTTTGCCTAGTATTCCTGACAGGACCCTTATGGTGAAAGACTGTTGGATGGGGTACTCTTGGTCAGAAAACTTTCTCCATACCTTAGTGACTGTCATCTCAGTAAACAAGGTAACTAAGATTCAGTTCAATAGAAATAAGAAAGAAAAACTGGTTCTAACCTCCTGCTTCAATCAAATTCTGACCAAAGCCATATATAATAAGTTATACCATTGGGCTAAGGTGTCATGGGGAGAGTGCTTGTGGAACAAATTTCTAACCCCTTCTATGTGTTTTTTTCTCCTGGAGAGTGCTCAATGCTCTACTTCTAGTAGATCATATACTAAAACTTAAGGGGTTGAGAGGCCCTTCTTTGTGTAATTTGTGCATAAAGGATATGGAGTCAGCCCATCACTTATTCTTCACATGTGAGTTCTCCAGGCAAGTGTGGCTGGCTCTACAATCACACTTTCAAATCAAAACCATCAATCTGGAGTGGACTTGCTTGAGTGATTGCTAGGGTGGCTGGCAAGGACTGAAGCTAGGTCCCATCACCTTTATCATTGCCTGGTTTATTTGGGCTACAAGATATTAGGCAAAACATGAGGACATTTTTTGCTGCTATTGGAAAGGTGGTGGCCAACTATTTGGCTTACATTAGAAAATAGATTCAATGGAAAAGCTTCCCAAACATCTTGAATATATGTAAAACAGCTGAATAAAAAACTTTTAAAGTCATTAAGGTAGTGTGGAAAAAACTTATGTTTCCTTTCATCAAAATCAACACTGATGGAAGTTTCTCTCCAAAGAAAGCTGGTATAGGAGGAGTCTTCAGGGATCATAAAGGAAATTTCTTACTTTATTTTCAATCACCAATTATGGTATAGGATGTGATGGAAGCTAAAATAGTTGCTTTATTCTGGGCTCTTAAGATGGCTACATTGAACAAGTGGACTCCCTTACAAGTTCAAGTAGATTCTTCTCAGCTTGTTGACTACATGACAGGCAAATACACTCCCCTTGCAACATACAAGAGTGGATCACTCAGATACAATAGTTACTCACGGAGACAAGGGTTTATTTCTCTTTTATTTACACGGAATGAAACTGACCAGCAAATTTCTTAGCTATCAATGGAGCTGAATCTCAAATGGTCACTGTTTCCACCTATCCTTCTCCTTCCCTTTTTTAAATTTAATAGAACTCTACTTTTTGCTATATATATATATATATATATATATATATATATANAGTTGTTGCTTCTCTCCCTGATAACTCTAGTGGCACTGTTCCATTGGCTTCTTCTCTGGTTTTTTGGAAGTTTTGCTGCTGACTTTTGTTAGTGGTGCTGCCTCCTTGGGGTGATGGCTTCCCCCATTGATACTTTAACTGACTCCCAGTGGACAAAAGCAACTTATGCTGGAGTGGTGGGGAAATCCACTGACTCTTTACAAGATTATGACCTTCTTGTTTTCCCACAAGCTTTCCATGACACTGCTGCTGGAAAAGAAAGCAGTCCTTGTATTCACCCTCTGTGAACTAAAGAGGGTGAAACAGCTGTGTATTTCACTACTCAGGAAATTGAGGCTTTAAGTGAAGAGGTTAAGTTCACTCTTGTGGGCAAATTTCAGCTAGGACACTCAAAAATAGATCTAGTTAGAAATTTTTTTGATTCTCTGAAGTTTATAGGTAATTGGAAAATTGGGCTTTTAGATGGGAGACACCTTCTAATCCAATTGGTAGCTGAGGAAGATTATGCTAGATTGTTTGCCAAACAATCTGTTAGCATTGCTGGAATAGTTATGAAGATCATCAAATGGACCCCTGGCTTTGACCCTAGTAAAGAGCCTCCTGTTGTCCCCATTTGGTTTAAGCTACCTGGATTACCATTACCCTATTTTAAGCTTAATGCCCTTTTTAATATTGGTAGAGCACTAGGAACTCCTCTGAGAGTGGATGCTCCCACTTATAACATGGCTAGACCTGGTCTTGCTAGGATTCAAGTAGAAAGAGATGTCACACTCCCTGAACTGAAGAGNCACCTATAAAAAGGCTAGACCTGGTCTTGCTAGGATTCAAGTAGAAAGAGATGTCACACTCCCTGAACTGAGGAGAATCTGGATAGGATCTGATGCTGATGGGTTCTGGCAGGAGATTTTAGCTGAACAGAAGCCTTACTATTGTCCACATTGCAAGATGTTTGGGCATACTGCTGACAAGTGCTATAGACTACACCCCCCCAACAGGAAGATGGCAAGAAAAATCAACATAGAAACTGGGAAAACTGTGACTAATGATGCAACGGGCATTACTGAAGAAATTATGTTAGAAAAACGGTTGGAACCTAATACAAGGTCAGAAGAGCCACCCCCAAGGTCTCATGAAGATCTAACACAGGTTGATCCTCTTGGAGAACTAACTGAACCCTATAGCCAAGAAGATACTCTACTACACAGATCAATCAGGAAGGAAAATACTGAAATCACAATTGTCACACCCACATCCCCCTTGCTTGCTGAGAAGGGGAAGGAAATCATCACAGAGAAACTTGATAAAGCCCCACAGGAACCAAGCATTAATGAACTGAAACAAACTATTGAGGAGGATTAGCAAATTAAAACAGCAAGGAAAAGAAGAAAACCAGGTTCAGAAGTGAAGAAATTACAAGCAGGAGTGCAATCTATGAAGGCTGATAAAATCAGGACTGGGTCTCCACTCCTTAGAGGAAGAACCAGATCTAGATCCCAGCCTTCCCCACATCCTCCACTCCATGATTAATCTACTTGTTGGAATATAAGGGGGATGGCTAACCCCCTATCTCTTAAAAGAGTTTTATACTAGAATTATAAATACAAATTATGGTGCATTGCCATTCTTGAACCCATGGTTCATAAGAATCCACACAATCTGATTAAAAAATTTGTTGGCTTCACTCATTTTGGTAATACTAACAATAAAACTTGGATCTTTTGCAGAAAAGAAACCAATATTGATATCCTCATTGATCATCCACAATTTGTCCACCTCTCATTCAATATGAATGGACACATAGGTGAAGCTACCTTTATCTATGCTGGTTATACCAAAGATGCTAGAAAAGAGTTGTGGAATAGGTTGACTCACATCAGCCAACAGGTGAACTTCCCATGGTTGGTGGGGGGGATTTCAATTGTATCATTTCTGCCACTGAAAAATATGGAGGCAGAACTCCTAACCTTGCCAAGATGAACACCTTCAGAGATAATATACACAGGGCTGGTCTCTTTGATTTGGGTTTCAAGGGCCTAATTTCACTTAGAAAAGGGATTCTATATGGGAGAGGCTTGACAGAATTTTTGTTAATGATGCATGGTTCAATCACTTCCTCCTCACCTTTGTTACTCACCTTAGCCTTGCTGGCTCTTATCATAGAACTATTCTTATAAGCATCACCTCAACTGATAACAATAGTTCCCCCCTCCCCTTTAGATACCTCAACATGTGGGCTGCTCATCCCTCTTATAATAATTACATTGCTGACCTATGGAAAGGGATCTCACATTCTGACTCCTTAATCAAGCTAAGCTTACTGCAAATCAAGATTGCTAAAGCCCTCAAAGGTTGGAGCTGGAACACTTTTGGAAATGTCCATACCACAGTTCAGAAGGCTGAAGATGAAGTCAAAGCTCTGGAGAAGGGGGAACAGCTTGGTATTGAGGAGGAGAAAAAGCTGCTGCTTGCCCAGAACAACCTCCTCAGTGCCATTGATTATCAGGAAAAATTTCTTAAACAGAAGGCAGCCATGAATATTTTCACTGATGGGGATAGAAATACAAGATTCTTCCATGCCTACATCAAATATAAAAGAAAATGCAATACCATCCATGCTATACAAAATGCCAATGGCCAGTGGATACACAACAATAATGATATAGCAAATGATGCTATATGCTATTATAAAGCATTACTCAACCAGGATCATAACTTCAGACCCCACATTGAGAAGGAACACTTCATGGCAGAACTGAACTACACTGCTGGTCTCAAGCTGACAGATATCCCTACTGAAAAGGAAATATGGAATGCAATTAACTCCATTGATAGCAGCAAGGCTGCTGGCCCTGATGGTTTCACTGCTGAATTCTACAAGAAGTCCTGGGATATTATTAAGCCTGATGTAATTACTACTGTCACAAGCTTCTTTAAAGGCAACAATCTTCCAAAGTACTTTAGCTCCTCCACCACTGTACTGATCCCTAAATCTGAAATACAGAATACCTGGAATCATTTCAGACCCATCTGTTTAACCACTGTCATCAGTAAAACCATCAGTAAAATCATTGTGAACAGGCTACAACCTCACTTGGAATATATAATTAAACCCAATCAAACTGCTTTTGTGAAAGGTAGGTCCATTATTGATAATACTCTTTTGGCCCAAGAACTTCTACAGGACTTGAATAAAGCTTGTAGAGGGGGTAATATGATATATAATCTGGACATAAGGAAAGCTTATGATACTATAAGCTGGGATTACATTTTGGAGGTTCTAAGTGTTAGAGGGTTTGATGCTGGCTTCTGTCACCTAATCAGGAGGTGGCTGCACAATAATGATCATTCCATTCTGATAAATGGGCAAGGGAAGGGCTCTTTCACTGCTACAAGAGGTTTAAAACAAGGGGATCCACTTTCACCTACCATCTTTATACTTGTCATTGATTACTTGTCCAGAATGATTGATGAAGCCTTGCTGAATCATAGTCAACACAGATACCATAATAGATCCAACATTGTCATCACCCACCTACTCTATGCTGATGATATAATGGTTTTCTCCAGAGCCAGCAAAAATGCCATCAAAAAAGTCTTCCAAATTCTCCAAAAATTCCAAGCAATTTCAGGAATGGTTTTCAATCCAACAAAGTGTCAAATGGTTTTTTATAAAAAAGTACCCTCCACTCATAAACTTTGGGCATCTGATTATACTGATTTCACAGCTACTCAACTCCCTATTAAGTACCTTGGGGTGCTCTTAATTACTGGCAGAGCCAAACAAACTCAGTTTGATGAGGTTCTGAATAAAATATCTAACCTTTTTAATGGGTGGACTCAGACCTTCTTGTCTAATGGGGGAAGAATTACCTTATTAAAGTGCATAATCACTACCTTCCCAGCTTATATACTACAAATGACTACTATAAAGAAAAGCACCCAAGCACAGCTGGAGAGAATGTTTAACAAATTCCTGTGGTCTGGTCAAAGACAGCAACTGCATTGGGCTTCTTGGAGGAAAGTAGCTAAACCCCAAATTGCTGGGGGAATTGGGTTTAAGGACCTTGAACAACTCCTTCAAGTCAATTTCTGTAAACTCTGGATTAAGTTTAGGACCCAAAACTCTCTGTGGGCAAAATTCATGTGGAGTAAGTACTGCAAAGATCAGCACCCCACTTTGGTCTTAAGGAAAACTGGTGACTCTAGAATTTGGGTGAAAATGCTGAAAATCAGACATATTGCTGAAACTAACTATAGTTGGGAGCTGGGCAATGGGGATATCAAGTTTTGGCTTGATAATTGGTGTCCCAAAGATTGGCTCTCCCCCATTATCAATATATATAATAGTGATTTGAAAGTGGCTGATTGTTGGGATGGGGACAACTGGTCCCTGGGTAAGTTAGCAAGCCTTCTTCAACCTCATTCTATCACCAAAGTGGCCAGTATAAAATTTAACAGAAATATTGCTGATAAACTCTTATGGCAATCCACTTCCCACCAAAGCCTCACCAAAGCTATCTATTCCAAAAACTTCTGCTGGGAACACATACCCTGGGGTGATCAGTTATGGAATAACTTCTTATCCCCTTCTATGTCTTTTTGCTGCTGGAGAATATTCCATAGAATGATCCCTACTGATGATATTCTTAAGCTGAATGGATTAAGAGGTCCCTCTAAATTCTGGCTATGTAGGAAGGAAGAGGAAACTCTGAACCATTTATTCTTTGAATGTGACTTTGCTCAACAGATATGGAAATTGTTCCTAAACCATTTGACAATTGACCAGGGAAAGCTTACTTGGGATAGACTGGTTGACTGCTGGTGGCACTAGAAGATTAGAAAGTACACTGCTATCCCTTTCACCATTGCTTGGTTCATCTGGATGGAAAGAAACAAGGTCAAATTTGAAGATGCAAATC
>JXCR01143392.1:108611-125146 GCA_002079205.1 Phalaenopsis hybrid cultivar
ATATATATATATGTATGTATGTATATATATATTGGGGAATGTTCGACATTATTTTGGTTGAGGAGTTAGCTGTTGGAAGCTGTCGGCCACCAGAATTGGAATCCCGTCGTCGGCTTCAGAAATGCATTTTTAATTTACATATGTATATATAGTTTTAGAAAAATATGAAATCAAACTGATCCTATATCTTTCAAAGTTTAGATAAAAGAGCACTACACCTCAAGCTATCTATATATCTCAAAAGATAAACACATGACACCAGGGTGAGGCTCGATCAAATAAACTAAGAAATATATAACATTCGTTTGGTCTGCGAAAACCATTTCTTTTTAATCCGACAAGTTCTCCTATTTAACATGAAAAGTTAAATGGGGTTTATATTAAGCTGGTTCATTAAAGTTTCTTATAAAGGTAAGCCCTTATATTCAATTACATCTTAGATAACTGAAGTCATCTAAGAAAACTCTTGATAAAAATTAGGGGATATTGTCTTTAAAGAGGTCTAAGTAATATGACTATTCAACAAAATTGGATAAAGAGGTGTGAAGAGAGAATGACTCAAATTTGGAACATTTTACTTTTAGAATCCAAAGGAAGAAGAACTAGGGGATGTCACAGAGCTTAAAGATAACCCCGATGACTTCCCAGTCTACCCGATGGTTTGGCTTCAATTTAGAGGAGAAATATTTAAATGTTTCATCTTGTCAATTTTATTTAATTAGGGCTTGCATGCATGTGAAATGATCACATGAAGAGCCTGGAAGATGTGAGGATTTAGGTCATGACGAACAACAACCTCTGAAACCTAAAGTGAGTTAGGGCTAATATTGTATAGCAGAGCCATACAAACGCCTAAAGATAAATTGAAAATTTATGTCGCACTAGGCGAACAACCTCAAAATTCTTTGACTTAGTTGTTTAATTATAAGGAATAGTTTAGCTGGTGCAGACATGTTTTACTGTTGAAAAAGGTCGTGTTGTCCACAATGCTAGCTCTAAGCTCCTCATCGTGGTTAGTTTAAGTTTTATAATGTGTCAAGTCATGATGATATCATTTCTAAGTTTAACAATTTTTAAAAGAGGGAAATATTTAGATAAAATTTTTTGTGATAAATCTCCCCATGTTCTGATAGATCCATGTGCTAATTAGATTAACCACATCTTAGTTTTATCCCTTAGTGAAAAAAGAAAAAGTCTAAGCCTGACAGTATCATTCGACACTTCATCATATTTAAATGTAGCACACAATTTTAGAAAACTAGCAAGGTGCAAATTAGGATCTTCAGTTGGTGTTACTCCAAACTGATTCTTTTGTACCATTTAGATAAAACAGGTTTAAGCTCAAATAAATTAGCAGCTACAATAGAGTTTTGTTTACTTAAATGAATTTTATCTATTGTAGGATTAGCATAATCTCTTAAAGGTCTCTAATGATGCTCATTTTCATTTTAACATTATTTAAATTGCAAGCCATTTTGCTAAAATGATCCTTCTCTTTTTGTTATTTTAAAATTTTCTAACAGTTCTCTCTAGTTCAGAATCATAAGCTGCTAAATTTTCAGATCTTACACTACGCATAAACAAAATAAAGCAAGAATTTAAAAAAATCAAGCAAACACACTTAAAAAATAAAACGTTCAAGAAAAACTACAAACACTCTTCTCTTTTTATATTTTTAATATATTTTTTATACTAATACTACTTTACATCACTTCCCGGCAACAACGCCAAAAACTTGATGTGGGAAGATTTAGTGGGTTAATTTTGCAAATATTTTTTAATATTATAAAATACACACATTAGATATTATAATAAAAATTCAATATAATTGCAACAAAAATACCTTTTATGAAAATAGTTTATCTTTCAAAATTCTTTTTAAATTGCTAAATCCCCTTTAAACTCAATACAAGTATACGTATCGCCAAGTAATAAAGGGCTCTAATGGAGTCCTAGATATCGATCTCACAGGGAAGTTGGAAAATACTTTAACTAAGCTTTTGAAATTATTTTATAATAAAAAATACAAAAATATAAGTAAAGTGTGAAGTTTGAAAATTAGCTACTAGGGTAAGTACTATATAAAATGCAGTTGAAAAACAAAGTGAACTAATTAAGAACTAACTTTCAAAAGTAAAATTACTAAAACTAAATAAAGTTTTTGTTTTGACGGAAAGTTCAGATTTAAGAAAGCATCATTCCCCTTTATAGAGATTATGGATTGTGAAGATATTGAAATCATTTAAAAATACATATATAAATATTTTTGTGCCAAATAGGAGAAATCATATTATTTACCCTCTTCAAAGTGTTATAAAGAATATTGACTAATCCAGGGTTTTGACCCTAATTCTGTGGTTAGGCTGGGAGGATATCGGCTGCCACTCCATAGCTCCCACTACTCCATCACTTGAGGGCTAACGATCTCGCAATAGTTTCCAATCAACTGGACCAAAATGGGGATTTTAATTTGTCACCCTAAAATCTCAAATTATGCATCCAACAAAGTATATTTCCCTATTTATTTGCACCCAATCCCATGGATGACCTACTCTCCCATCAAAACACATGAGACTCTCTATGCTGTAGAAATCATATCCCTTTTAAGAACATATGTTTCTCAATAAGTTTTAACATTTCAATTGACTAGATCGAAAAGTAAAAGAAGATCGAAGTTCAAATCATCACAAATTATTCACATTTAAAATCGTAGAACATAAAATCTATTCTTCACAAAACCATATCTCAAAGTAGGGAGAAGGATAAAGAAGATAAAGAAAACCATATCTCATGAGAAAGATATGAAAAAACATGGATTTCATATATAAAAACAAGTTTACTAAACAAAAGAAATAATAGACAACTTATCTCATAATCCTTCCCAAGTACATCCTTAGAAGTTCTCTCAAAGTCTTTCTCTCTTTACAATCCCACACAATTCTCTCTTATAAGTGTAACGAAGATGAAATCTCTCACCTTCTCTCTCCTCTTACAATCTTAGAATAAAATCTCCTCTTCTCTCCTCTTGCCTCTCACGCTAACTTTCTCTCTCTCCCTTTCTCATCCCTCTCTCTTATTTTGGAGTCTTCTCTTTTATTTTTTGCTGCCTCCTTTGAAAAGAATTTTGAATTTCCTCTAAAATTCAACTCTTTTGAATTCAAAAGATATGTCATTTGTTCTAAGAGACATATCCCTTCATAAAAGAACCTTTTAAAGTATCTGGATGCATTAAATTACTCCAATATGTGTGTAGAACAAGTGTCCCTTTGAAAATTCACGCAAAATGCGTCTCGAACCATCTTAATTTGCAAAAAGTCGTCTCTGGCGCATCATGCGCTGAACTGGCGCATCATGCGGCAGAATCCCAAAATTTGTTATTTTTGTTCCAAATTTCATCCTTTTTATCATTTTTGCTCCAAATGCCTAAAATTAATATACCTACAACAAAAACATGAAAATACTCTTCATTAAAGAGTAATATCGCCAAAAATAAGCATAAAATATGTACTTAAAATAGTACATTATTTTGGTGTGTCAGAACTCGGATTGCTTGAGACCTCTCCGTTTCTGCGAGGGAGTAGGTTTCACCCATTAATGGGTACTCATAGGTATGAAAGTATTCAGAAGATTGTTGTTGCCTTGCCATTACTTCGTGTTCATGATGAGAAGAGGGAGAAACCCACTCCCATCACCAAAGTCCGTACAGTATTTCATAGATTGGCTGTCAAAGAAGGATGTTCAATTATTGAGCTACTTAAGCGGGTGCGATGTGCGATATCCCCCCGTATGAAAAAAAAATGAATCATGTTAGATCAGTCCGACAGTCTCAAGGATCAACTGAAGTTTTGCCAGGTCGCATTGTCATCAACACCATCGATTTTGTTACCAATGCTGCTCCAATGTCTGCATAGCGTCAACTGACCAAGTCATGTCTGGGTCCAAAGATACTACCAGTTGTTGCTCACAAGAATGTGCCAAAAAAGAGAAGGTAAAGAAGTCGTCCGATGTTGTATTTGGTCCGCACTGCGAGGAGCACGCCTCTCTCCAACACATCGATGCCCCCTTTTGAAACACCCCATCTCAAGGCATCATCGTCGAAGAAGAAGGTACAGGTACCCATGGTCTTCATACCAATATAGTTTGATGAACCCACAAAGCAAGACTGTGGGATGAAGCAAGAGTCTAAAATATCAGGTGTTGTTGTAGCTATTGCTATTGAGTCCAATGTACAAAGAGAGGATGTTCAGGAGAGTCCTCCAGATCTCAAGATAATCCAAGAAAGAATAATCGAAGAAAAAGTTGAAAAGCTTGGGGCCTAAGATTTCTAAGTTAGCCAAAGAGTATGGAGTAGCTACGGATGATGAAGATTTTGATTTTAATGATTACCTTGAGGAGGATTTTATAGATATTAATTTCATCGAGACTAGAGTTGCTACATCTGCGCATGAAGCCAAGCCACTTATAGAAGGGAACACCACCGATGATTTGAGTAGGGTTGTTTTGCTAAGAGACGAGCACATCAGCCAGATGGAGAAAAGGATGGAGGAAATGTCTGCCGCCATGACCGTCATGGCCACAATGTACAGAAAATCACAATCACAGCAAATGGCTTTATCAAACGACAATTGGCCTGAGATTATACACATTAATGATGAAAGAAGAGAAGTTGCTTCCTCCAACAGAGATGACCACCAAAAGAAAGATTCTACCCAGAGTTTAATACCAGAGAAAGATATCAAGTAGATGGTCAAACATCAAGTTCAGGAGGCCTTAGCCCAATCTAGGGGTGGTGCATCAATTTCAAATGATAGACCTTAATTGCAATAGTTTGATGTTGTGCCCTACCCTAAGGATTTTGTGTCAGCAAACTTTAAGACGGTCGACGGGATCAGAAATCTCCACCAGTAAATCGCCCATTTCTGAACCATTTGTTGCAATGTCAGAGGTAATGAAGCATTGCTTTTACGTTAGTTTGTAAGCAGCTTGTCAGGAATAACATTTGTTTGGTATCCTGAGTTACTCAACGGATCAACAAAGACATTTGTCGAGTTAGAGCACTTGTTTGTGAAGAGATTTTATGGAGCACAGCATCATGTTACTATTAGAGATCTCGTAGTAGAAAGGCAAAAGCCTAACGAGACTTTGGTGGATTATATCTTGAGGTGGAGAAACCTAAGCATGAAATGCAAGCCTCAACTATAGGAACAATATGCGATTGAGATTATACTCAAAAGCATTCATGGATCGGTATCTTTCATTCTTAAGGGACTCACCATCAAGTACTTTAAGAAACTGCTAAGCAAGGCCAGCAATCTAAAAAGAAGTCAAGCGCATGGAGTTTGAGGAAAAAGCTAACAAGCCCAGACCAACCAGAGTATTCGACAAGAAGTCTGGAATTGTAGTGACAGTTGATAATGGTAAGTAGCCGATGAGGATTCAGGCTAAGCATTCTCATCAGAGTTCCCAATAGTTATCACATCTTATTTAACCTCGATAGTAGCAACATATGTAGTAGTATGGCCAGTCTAGCCAGCAGTCACACCAGAGAGGACAGTACCGAACAGATAGTAGATGGGGTCTAACTTTTTCAGATCGCATGAACAGAGTGTATCTTTTTAAAGATGAAGTTGTGCCAAAGATGTTCAAAAATTTAATGAAGAAGCCTGAGTTCAGATTACCAGAGCCAAAGAAGTTAGAGGAAGTTAACAAGAAGGATCATCCCAATTTCTGCTCTTATCACAGGATGTTGGGACACACAATAAAGGGCTTTTTTAATTTCAAAGAGTGGCTCGAGAAGAATCTTAAAGAATAAAATTTAACAATCTTGATAAAATATTTAAAATAACCTGACAGAGATTCTGTAAGTATGATTTCGGCTGAGCTAATCGTTTTCATTCGTTTTTCTATTTTTAATTTTAGAAGGAGTCGTCAGTTTGTCGATCATCGTATACTTTTCTTTTTTAAATAAATCTCTCTTCCGATTTATATGAATGACCAGGAGAAGGGAGTAACTGAAAAAGAGGGACATACAACAAAGCAACAAACAAGAGCAAAAGTAAAATGTGGAGAGTCTACGCATGATAAACCTCGTAGGGACAGGTCAAGAATGTCCGCCCAAACAAGATCGGGCGGAGGCACCTTAAACTCATATCCTCAAAAGAAATATCTATGTAGAGTACCCATAAATAGAGAGTTAAGTGTATGTATCTATTCTAGAGTCAAGAGCACTCCTAGAGGAACGTCTACCTACTGGTTAATTACATCTTATAGGATTCCCAAGAATACTCTCGATAAAAGGAGTTTTGCTTTTATTATCATAGACCTGGGGTATAGGCAATTAAAGGAAGGTTATTCTATGTGGGAACAGTCTCGTTACTTTGAAGCTCATGCTAAGTCATCGGCCAGAGAGTGAGTCTCATACATTCCAAATGGGTAGTGCCTCATCGGCACATGATGCCCATGGAATAACCATAAATCATATTGATGGGGATATCCCAACACATCAAAAAATGTCTGGGCCATTAGGGCAGAGGAAAAATTATTGATCCAAAATGAGCGGCGGCTCATCGACATCAGGCCGTTAAAATGATATCGACGAAGTCAAAGGAGTGACAGGGTTCAAAGGGGCTTAACAAAGGAAGGTAGAGTGATCCTACAAAGTTTGAGGTAAATGGGTCAGGGTAACACAGACCCATCATCCATAGCTATTAGGGCCCTAAGTCTACCTAGTCGTGAAGGTAGTCGACCCAACACGTTCTGAGATCTCTGGTCAGCAATACGTGGATTGCATTGTCCACAAGAACCTCAGTAGCCTTAAGGTTAAAGGAAGGAAACTCTATCTATGACTAAAGCTGGAGCTCCAAGAGGTGGGACTTATACCTATCGAAGTGGTAAGGATGCCTCAGAAAAGAAGAGAAATGGAGGTTCAACTACAAAGCTAGAAACACTCCAAACAAAATGACTTACACCTCGTCTGGGTGGGGAAGTCTTCTAACACCCTATGAGCACTAGACAACCACCTATATAAAGGTTTGGAGAAGCATGAGGACCCCTCTTCGAGACATGCAAATATTAATGCAGTTATTTAGAGTGGTCCTTAAGTATTGTGGAGGTCCTATTAATTTATGCAGAAAATTAAAAGTGAAATTTTTAAATCCTGAAAGGTTTAATACTAAATTTAAATTATCTTGAATATTTTATTTAGGATTTTTAAGTAGAAAAATTAGGCTTTTAAGTCCTAAAAGGCCTATATTGCATCGTGAAATCCCATATCAGAAAAAAAACAAGAAAAACAATTCAAGCAAGTGCAGGCATGCAACATGATGCAAAAAGCAAAACAACCCAAATAAAATAATAAAAGGCTAGTGCCTCTAGGTCAACAACATATCCCAAAAAAAGAAAAAAAGCAGTTGAACTCCGCATATACATGCCCGATCCTAATCTTATACATTAATGTAAAATGTAGAATTAAAAAATGAGGTGTGAGTATCTGCCCCCGGTCCCTCCAAGTGGTTCTCGCGCTAAATGTCTTGGAACCCGTGCCCGTATCTTATTTCTTCTATAGGACTCTCCTAGACTCTAAAACTACATAGAAAAAGACAAGACTCAATCCTACATAAAAACAAGTGTTAACGGAAAAACTCACATGCAAATAACGTATAATGAGCCATGCCTTAAAAGTGCAAGAGCTAAATAGCACCTACAAGCAAAACAATCAGAAATCATAACATGCTCCCCCACAACAATACCTCTGTATGTGCATAAGTAGGCATGGCTCACTGCGAGAAAAATACCCTAACACTCCACCACACATATACAACATGCAGTCACACCACAGGCACAATACAAAGGAAAAATACCTGGTTAGGGCAATTAATCCAGCAAAGAACAATAACAGACATCAAAAAGACTACCCAGTACCCTAAATCCTAGCCTAACACACCATCTAACGAAAAGTGTGTCAACATAGTATTTAAGTGCGGGGTAAGTCTGGGTATAGTATGACTTTGATGGGGTCGCCATACCGACCCCATCCTAAAGATCTTAAGGATCTAAAGGGTGTCATGAAAAGCGATGACACGAGTTAGATTTATTAGATCTTTAACACAGTCATACTCGTATCAGTCTCCATGACTTAACTTGCATTACTCACAGGGATCAACCCAGCAAGCAATGCTCGTTAAAGCATTGCGATCAACACGGGGTCACTCTCCTAACGAACTTGGCTCGCTATCCATGCAAACATTCTAATGCAAGTGCAGAAAATCACGTGATAGAAGTGATGAGTGTATCGTGGGGCAGTGACTTAAGAAAAAATGGGCATACCGTAGTGACAACAGCTCATACAAATGGGCGTACCGTGGAGGTCGCGGCCCGAGGAGGTGTGCTGAGGCGGCAGTGACCAAAAGGGATGGGTGTACAGTGGAGACAATGATCGTGGTGGGCATGCCATGTGGCCAGTGGCCCGATGAAGGTGTGTCAAGGCAGCACTGAAAAAAAGAGATGGGTGTGTCATGGCGACAGCAGCCCAAGGAAGGTGTCCCGAGGCGGTAGTGATCAAAAGCGACGGGCGTGTCATGGATGCAGTGGCCTCAAGAGGGTGTGCCAAGGTGGCAATGACCAAAAGAGATGGTCGTACCATGGTGGTAGCAGCCCGAAAAAAGTGTGTCGAGGCAGCAGTGATAGGAGGAGGTGGGTGTGTCGTGACGGCAGTGGTCTAAAGAAATGGGTGTGTCGTGGAGGTAGTGAGCCGGATATGCAAAAAGGTGGGTGAACATGCAAACAACCATGCATACGTACACACACAACATGCAGTGGTGCAAGTGGTCGGTCGACCGAGCCGTGGTGGTCGGTCTAACCAAAGTGATAAGTCCACTGAGCCGGGTTGGCCGCTCGAACCAAAGTGAGATGCTCACTAGGCCGAAGCGGCCGGTCGGAGTGAATTGAGATGCTCACCAGACCATGGGAGCCAGTAGGAGCGAAGTGAACTGCAAACATGCCTTAAGCAAAATGCAGCAAACCAATATGCAGATAGCTAACCAGGCTCGTGCTAAAGGCATCACCAAGGAAACTTAAGGTTTAGACTGTTTGATGTACGGCATCGCCACCTCTTACTCTAGTGAGGAAATGTGGGAAGTTTCTCCCTGGATCTCCGAGAGGGAAACTCTCTACGACATTGTGAAATGGGCTAGCTACAAAGCTTTTCTCATTTCGTGTACTCCTCTAGACTTTACAAAGCGGGTCAGCTACAAAGCTTCTCTCACTTTGCCAAGTCCAACCTCCCAGCTTATCAAAGTAAAGCCAGGGAACCAAAAGCAAGAGGAGTGAGGGACTCCGACCCATTGGGAAGTGTGCTAAGACTCACAAGAAAGGGGAGACACTCGGCTATACGGCGGGTGTTTGACCATGCACAGGAAGTCTTTACCTAAAGGCTATCTCTAGGAAAACCAACGATCAATCACGTAGGCACATCATTGTGCCGACCCATGCCAACGCGAACATTCGTTGTGGGCAATCAAACCCACACTCCTAAACACCACTAATCCTAAGGCTAGCTAAGAGTTTTTGAGATCTCATGATCGTGTCGGTTGCGAATGCGTTCTCTTTATACTTAAGGGGAGCCCACGCATCGAGTCACTGGTGTCTGGTCCATGCATTAATGTACCTCGCAGAATGTGCACAGGACAATAAAAAGAGCCAATGAAGGCAAGGAGATATGAAAGCATCTTAAAATAAAAGATTATAGCATAGGAATATGTGACTGACAAGTGTACCTTAACAGAAGGGTCGGATGGGCTTCCACATGTCGTGGCATCGTCGCCGCCACTATGGCGAGGCTTCCGGCCGAAGGGAGGAAGTCGGCAAGGTAGAGGATGCAAAAATGACATTGGTAAACTGAGGGAAGCTTAGCTAGCATTGTTGGTGGAAGGAGGACGGCATTGCTGGGACAGAAAGACAATGTGATCGTCGGTAGGTGAAGGACAGCACTGCAAACCTTCCCAGCCGAAAGGAAGTGAAAGTTGGCAAGGTGGATCTCGAGCCAAGGGGCTGCAGAGACTAAGTGAAAGAGGCTCACCACGGTGATTTTGCCGATGTAAACAATGTTGGTGGGAGAGGAAACCAATGCGAAAGAAAGCTCTGGCTACTGATAGCTGAAGGGAGTTGGTCGCCGACATCTAGGAAGAGTGTTTGCCTGTGAGGAGTGTCGGCGGTGCATCGGCGGTGCATCGGCGGTAAGGCTATAGGCCAAATCTCGGCTGCTGAGAGAAAAAAGGAAGACGAGAAGGCCGGAGTTCTGCGCAGGAAGGAACTGAGGTTGACCGAATCTAGTCTTCGGTGTTAGAGGAGACTGAAAAATTATCGCAAGAGAGGAAGGAGGCCGGACGAAAGATTTCACAGAGATGGAGGTGATGGCTGTGCAGGACGGCTTGCGGCTAAAGGAGCGCCGCTGGAGATGGTCTGGTGACGGGCTTCGCCGGCAAGGAGAAGGTCGATGATAGAAGGATGCACTGTCAAGGAGAAAGGGAACTTTGGGCTAGGGTTCGCAAACGGGTCCTGGCAGCTGCAAGGAGATTCAGAGAATAAGGGAGAGAGGTTGTTGTGTAGGATCTTATATGAGAAATAACAATAATAATATTGTTAGTAAAATAATAATAAATATTATTATTAGTTAATCCTATCACGCATTTTAGCTCGAACTCATCATCATTTTGAAATGAAGGTCCTCCCTAGTTCCGGACGCAAACGCGCAGTTTGCTTAGTCATCTGAGGTCGTTTGGACCACTTTTTTGACGGTCGAGCCAATTCGATTCAATTTCTATGTGACGCGACACATAATATTTGTTGACCCAATTGGAGTCATCTTACGCGTAAAATGCCGACTGGCCTTCACATAAGTGAAAGCTAAAGCCTAGCAGATGACCCTGGCTACGTGTCCCTCAACACGCACTGAAAGGTCCTAGATGAGTGTCTAAACTGTCGAACATTACGAACAAGTCGTAAGTTATCCCGAGTCATGCAGGCAGACACCCTACACTCGTGACATCAAAAATTGATTGCAACAAAGGACCCTAACAAGTGTGTTGCACAATCAAGGCACAGTAAACTTCATGAAAGCTGCTTAATTTTTTATCGAGCTCAGGTTTAAGGTGTGACATGACCCATGAGACCAAAAAGAGCCAAGTACCCTAGGAAGGAAAAGCCACGAGAGCTATACCCACTTCTAGGAGGATGGGGAGGAATGCACATGGGACTTACATCCACCTCCACAACGGGTCAGAGGATGTAGATGCATGACTCAAAAAAGTGGTTCAGAGGCCGTAGAGGCATGACCATGCCTGGTAGGTTCAGAGGCCGTAGAGGCATGACCTACGAATGAGTTCAAGGGCCATAGATGCATGACTTCAAAAAGTGGTTCAGAGGCCGTAGAGGCATGACCACACCCTATAGGTTCAGGGACCATAGAGGCATGACCTACTAATTGGTTCAAGGGACATAGAGGCATGACCTAACATTGTGGTTTAGGGGTTGTAGAGGCGTAACCACAGAAACAGGTTCAGAGGTCATAGAGGAGTGACCTAGAGGTGAGTTCAGAGGTCATAGAGGAATGACTCAACTCGGTGGTTCAAGGGCCGCAGGGGCATGACCATAAAACACTGAGGGGTTAAAGTCTCATATTCCTGCAGATCATTGAAGAGGACCATCGGGCTTCATGTCGCACATGAGGGGAAGGCAGGTTGGCTAGGGAGTCACCTGCTACATTAATGAGGAATGTCGGGCTTAACATCGCACATTAAGCGGTAGCAAGTTGACTAGATTGAGAAGGAATGCCAGGAGGACTAGTCTGCATTGATCAGTTTAAGAAGGAGAGCCAAGAGACTCCAATCCCTCCTCTAAACTGATCGAGGTGCTTACCTCAACGCCTGCACTATGTTAGTGATGAAAGCTAAGATTCTTATATCATCATCCAAGAGGTGGTGAAGTTTGTCTAGGGATCCGAGCAATAAAGCTATCGGGTTCAGGGTCATAGAGGCATGACCCATCTTGGTGGTTCAAGGGACATAGAGGCATGATCATGTCGGGTGAAGGGTTAAACCTTCAAACGCCCGCACGTCATAAATGAGGACTGTTGTATGCCTTACGTCACACATGAGAAGAAGGCAGGTTGACTAAGAAGCTACATATTACTTTAGTGAGGAATGTCATGGGGCCTCACATCACGCACTATGCAGTAGTAGGTTAACTAGATAGAGAAGGAATGACGGTGGACTCCTTTTCACATCGCAACGCTAGTCGGCATTGACCAGTTAAGAAAGAGAGCTAAGAGACTCTGATCGCTCCTACGAACTGATCAAGGCACGTACCTCAACACCCGCACTACGTCTGTGATGAACAGTAAGAGTTTTACATCCACCTGAGAAGTAGCGAAGGCTTGCTAGGGAGCCAGCGATAAAGCTATTGGGTTCAGGGGCTGTAAAAGCATGACCCATCCTGGTGGTTCAGGGGTCATAGAGGCATGACCAAGTCGAGTGAGGGATTAAATCCTCGGATATCTATACTATGCTAGTGAGGACTGTCGTCAGGTCTTATAATACTCTTTGTGAGGTAGGTAGGTTGGCTAAAGAGCCAAGCAATAAAGCTGAAATGTCGAACGATGAGATGTTCTCATAAAAGGACCGACTAGAGCATCGTGTAGTGTGAGAAGCATCAGAGCAGGTGGCTACAAAGCCAAAAATGTCAAAAGATAGAATGTTCTCATAACAGAGCAGACTCTAAGGTCGTAGGGCTCATAGCACATCGTAGGAGGTTAATATAAAGCTAACAACACTCTCATGAAAGAACTGACTAGAACATCATAGAATTCAAGAGGTGTCATATGCTAGATGGACAAAGCAGTACAACAATCTGAGACAGATCTGTAAGGCCAAGCAAGTGTCCCTCACTGTATGCAACGTCACGGTACTGTCGGATATCATAATATCTCAACCGAACACTGATTGGTTGACCAGCTGAAGTAGTTTAGACTAATATGGCGTGCTCCTTGACGAGATGATGAAAATCAACCAAGTCAAACCGGTGCCAAAGGGGGTCTGATGGACAAAGAGGTTCAACCTCAGAGTACCTTACGAACCTGAGTGGGGTAACTCTTGCTGTAGAGTTCTGCGAGTGTGAGAATACCCGGCTTAAGCATGCAATAATCGGGCTAGCATAAAGCACGTATTAGTATGACATGCAACCTGACATGGTGAGTAGAATCAGCCAAGTTGCATCTCAAAAGGGACAGGAGGAAGGTATCTTGCCTACACATATAAAATGGCATAGGAGATATATATCCTGAATTTTCATCAAGCGAGCAAGTATATGACAGAATAGCCTAAGGTAACATGCTCGGAGTGTAGTCAAACATCTAAGTGTTACGATGAAACATGGATTGGTAGTAAAGCCGATACAACATATTGCTCGATATGGTGGTCAGAACCAACCAAAGCGATCAAGACAAAGACATGGTTACATGACAAGGATGGTCTAACCATAGGACAAGCACGAGCGAAGCAAATTTTGCTAAGGATCTATGGATTAGTCATTACACCGATAAGACATGGAACTTGACGTGGCGGATAGAACCGACCGAGGTAGTCTAAAAAATAATGGGATTATATGACCTAGAACGGTCTATCCACCGGGGTGCTTCACGGCACTAACGATAAAACTCTCGCTGGGGAGTTTTGCAGGCGTGAGAATACCCTATTTAAGCATAGGACTCAGATTAGTACACATGCGACTAGACATGGTGAAAAGAATCAACCAAGTCGAAGGAATCGCTGAAGAGGCAATCTTCAAATGTACCTACGGGAAGAATCATATTGGGGATACCTTAAAAGTTTTGCCAATGCTTTTTGGGGACTTAAAAAATTTATTCTGATGTGGTGCACAAACTCAAACCAATCAGAAGAAGCATCCAAAAAAGGTGTTGGATGCATAAAGCGATCCAACCTCGTATGCATGGACTAATCGAGGCTCTGTGGGGATTTTAGGTTATCCCTCTTTAGGAATTCTATATGACCCTTACAAAGGATTCTTTTTCTGTGGGCATAAAGATACCCGTCCTATGCATGGACTAATCGAGGCTACATAGTGCTTGAATTAGTGTGATTTGCACTTCGAGATGGCGAGCAAAGTCTGCCAAAGCGATCAAAATACTACAGGGGTATCGAGGAGGGTTGGATGCATAGATGTCCAACCTTGGGGTGTTTTTAATAGGCGTAAACCTCGCTGAGGATTTCCTCCGGAACAAGCAAATTAGTCTTTGTCGAGGAAAACATCACAATTCGATCAGATAATGAGGATCTCGATTAAGTACGGATCAGTTAGGTGAGTAAGTGTTATAACTGATATGACATGCCTGCTAGAAAAGCAGCAAATTACTCGAATCAGGTGGAGTGGTCCAACCCGCATGGGATATCTTGGCCAAGATTCTGTTAAGAGAAGCTCTTACGAGGGAATTTTCAAAATTGACAGGGTAATTCTTGTCAGAAGGGAAGATAAAAAATTAATCGGACCTAGTAATTGGATGAATATAATGGCTTATCTCAGAAAAGCGTCCCCCATTGGGGATTCCTCAAAGGCTTATAGATTGGCTCTGACATGAGGGAAACAAAGGTAGCACAACTTGTAGAAGAGGCTTCTATGAAACACCTAACGAGGTGACCCAATTGGGGATTTTTAATGCGGATATGAAGGTACTCTTCTTAGGTAGAGATTGATTAGGTAAGCTGAGTATCGTAGCCAATGTAACATGCCTCTTCACGATAAAGCAATAAGGATCGCTCACACTGTGGGGATGTAGAGATGGGGGTTAGACTATGATGATGGTCTACCCATTGAAATGTCTAGTCTTTAAGCTAAATCACATCCATAGAAGGATCTCAGCCGCATTCATTCAAAGCGCGTGGAACAAGCACATAATGTCCCTAACGGTTGCCAGGCTGGAATTTTACTTCCAATTCTCCTCCCGGGGCTTGTACCTGAATTCTGATTCCCCCCTTTTGAAGTTTGGTGTAATGTCCCGAGCGGTTTCCATTCTTCGAATAGAACCGGTTCAGACTTAATGTCCCTAGCGGTTGCCCGAACTGGTATAGTCTTTCCTTTTCAAGGCTAGTACATGAATATAAGTTCTCCTCCCGGGGTTAGTACCTGAATTTTAATTCTCACCTTGAAGTTTGGTGTAATGTCCCGAGCGGTTGCAATTCTTCGACTAGATTCAGTTCGGACGTAATGTCCCTAGCGGTTGCCTGAATTGGCATAATCTTTCCTTTTCGAGGCTGGTACCTGAATTCCAGTTCTCCTCTCAAGGTCAGTATCTGAATTCTGATTCCCACCTTGAAGTTTGGAGTAATGTCTCTAGTGGTTGCCATTCTTCGACTAGAGCCAGTTCGGACGTAATGTCCCTAGTGTTTGTTCGAACTGGTATAGTCTTTTCTTCCTGGCGTAATGTCCTCTTGAGTTGGATGTAAGTCCTTCTGCTTTCCATCTCTATTTGATCTCCTCATACATAATTCCATCCTCTGAAATTGTTAAAATTGAAATCAAAATTTAAATTTTTAAACATCGAATTAAAACAAAATCTTCACCGCGACAGTTAGTTTTCCTGATGGTTGTTTCCGGAATCCTCTTCCTTTTTCCCCAACAGGAGTCCCTGCTTACTCCCTAGCAGAAATCTCCTACTCTCTTTCTGTTTTATCCTGAGTACGCTAACTCAGACAGTTGTGTTGGTTTTTTTTATCTCTTCGGTCAACGCTAATGCGTGCGATGTTCCGGCTTGGCAAACCACATCTATTGGGGGTCTATTTATTAATCTCACTTTCGGTTGAAGTCTAGTTTCCTCCTTAGTAGCCTAAGGTGTAGCCATGAGACTTTCCTGTTAATTATTCCTAAAGGACTAGTAAAGAAACCCTCACCATTAGAAACTCTAAACTCTTTTTTGCTCAATTTAAAGTTCCACATATTGGTCATAACCTCTAACATTTAGTAGGTGAGACTAATATGAGGGAGCTAAAGAGAGTCCTCATAGCACTGTTTGGCCTTAGGGCGGACCCTGGGTGGTGTGGCCTTGGTCAATTTCACGCACACACAAACACTCGATACCCCCCTTCCCCCAACTTACACTCACAACCTCAGGCATTAGTCAAATATGCTTAGTTGGTCCCTTAACTTTTTGGGTAACTCATGTAAATGGTCTCTTAAGCCACTAGCCCGAGGCTAAGGTTTAGCTGAGACCAATATATGGACCCAAAGTAGGGAATTCTATTGTTCCATGGCTCAAGTAGGGTGGTTGTGTGGTTAGAAAACCCAATCCTACTAAAATACCTAATTTAGCCTTTTACCCCCAAAATTACCAAACTACCATTGAAACCCCAATTTTAACCAAAATCCCAAAAATTACCCAAAATACCCAAATTTGTTCAAAAATCATTTCAAATCATTTCAAATCATTTGAAACCACCCAAATAGCCCAAACTCCGGCCCCCCCCCCCAAA
>JXCR01143392.1:132917-152276 GCA_002079205.1 Phalaenopsis hybrid cultivar
TTTTTGGCAAACTCATGTAAATGGTTTCCTAAGCCACTAGCCCGAGGCTAGGGTTTAGCTGACACCGATATATGGAGGACCCAAAGTAGGGAATTCTATTGGTCCATGGCTCAAGTAGGGTGGTTGTGTGGTTAGAAAACCCAATCCTACTAAAATACCTAATTTAGTNCATGTAAATGGTTTCCTAAGCCACTAGCCTGAGGCTAGGGTTTAGCTGACACCAATATATGGAGGACCCAAAGTAGGGAATTATATTGGTCCATGGCTCAAGTAGGGTGGTTGTGTGGTTAGAAAACCCAATCCTACTAAAATACCTAATTTAGTCTTTTACCCCCAAAATTACCAAACTACCATTGAAACCCCTAATTTTAACCAAAATACCCAAATTTGTTCAAAAATCATTTCAAACCATTTGAAACCACCCAAATAGCCCAAAACACCCTCCCAAAATTTTTAAATTTACCAAAATACCCCTGGTGACCCAAACTATCCCAAAACCTTCAAAATCATTTCAAATGTCCTCAAAANAATTTTAACCAAAATACCCAAATTTGTTCAAAAATCATTTGAAACCATTTGAAACCACCCAAATAGCCCAAAACACCCCCCAAAATTTTCAAATTTACCAAAATACCCCTGGTGACCCAAACTATCCCAAAACCTTCAAAATCATTTCAAATGTCCTCAAAATCAATTTAGACCACTCCATTGAGCCCAATTTGATTAATTTGACCAATTTTGACCTAAAGCCATAAATTGTCCTTAAAAATCCAATTACCTCAATTCACCTCCAATGTCCACCAATTTGATCCCAATTTTTCCCAATTTTAAATCTAAACTCAAATTCATCATGCCTAAAATTATTTGAAACCAAATCCAAGTTCAATTGAACCGAATTTCAAATCTAAATTCTAAGACCAATTCAAAATCCTCAATTTGACCCTAAGCCAAAATTTCACTAAATTCAACCTCCAAACCTATCCAATTGCCCCATTTTTTAATCCNTTTCCCAATTTTAAATCTAAACTCAAATTCATCATGCCTAAAATTATTTGAAACCAAATCCAAGTTCAATTGAACTGAATTTCAAACCTAAATCCTAAGACCAATTCAAAATCCTCAATTTGACCCTAAGCCATAATTTCACTAAATTCAACCTCCAAACCTATCCAATTGCCCCATTTTTTAATCCTAAACTCTTTAAAACACTCCCTCACATCAAATTGAACCCACAATTGGTCTTGCTCAAGCCCCAATCTCACATAAATACAAATTGGACAAAACCCCCCAATTTTGCCCCAAACTCCAAATTCCACTAAATTGAACATCATTACTCCAAAATTTCCATTCAATTGGTATCCAAAGCTCTTCATGGCAATCCCTTGGACCAATTTGAACCATCAATTGGGTCTAACCAAAGCCCTAGCCCAATCCAAACATAAGGCTAACTCAAATGCACCAAAGTTGGCCACGAGCCAAAATCCATCAAATTGAGCTTTCAAATCAACTCAAAATCACTCAATTCTTTTTCTAAACTGCTGGTAACAATCATCTGCACCATTTATCTTTTCTAGATGATACTGAACTTCAAATCCTAATCATTAATAAACTTAACCATCTCCTCTACCTCAGATTCAATTCCTTCTAGGTGAATATATACTTTAAATTCTGATGATATGTAAATACCTCATCTCTGACTCTATACAAATAAATTAAATATTAAAATCATCCAACTGCAAATCTTGACTTAGTTAATTCTAAGCTATAAGGCTGTACCATTACATTGTCAATGTCAAACCCAATCTTATTTTAAGAATTGAAACTCAAATTTGAACTTGGGTCAGGTCAAATCAACCTGAACTAATGAAGTTTAACCTCCAAATTGGTTCTAATTTTATTTTCTCAAAACAAAACCCCAATATGTGTATCATGATAAATTTTAGACATCTGTACGAAGGCCTTACGACAAAAAAATAAAGATGTAAAAATCATTTATTCTGTAACTAAATCTGTTCAACAATATCATTATATTCCACTATTGGTACAATCATGCAATTTATAACATATATATCGACTCAACCAAACATAAAATTCAGCCGACGATATTGCATCGTAAATAAATGTTTAATGCTTGGAACAAGCAACATTATTACAAAAAGAAAAACAACCAAAAGGATCTTGCACATCCTTCCCTCTGGATAGGAATAACTAGAGATTAATAAATTAAAGTGGACAAAAACTCGAACACTTGAGTTATAGTTTTCAACTTCAACTACTCTGAATCGTACTGTATGAGACTGAAGTCCCTTGACTGCGCCATTAGTTTCTCTTGGATCCTTTCTTTTATGGCTGTTCCCTGGTAGGAAATAAAACAAGCATTTAGACATGAGGCAGAAAAATAGGCTTTCTTAAGCTCGGTGAGCAAGAAAACTGACCATAGAATGACAGCCTTCCTCAAATTTCTCAAGAAATCCAGCAACCCAGCGATCTGCATTCTCAACCCATTCATCATGCAGTACACCAGCAATTTTGGCAACCGTGTTCAGCTGCAAAAGAATGCTCATTAACTCCAAAAAATATCAAAATCAATACAAAGAACACTGAAACTTTCCCTTTCCCCATTCATCTTCCTTGGAGGGAAATAGCATATGCTTAGAAGAGAACATTTGGAGTCCTTCAATACCCTGGTGTAACTCAAGCAAAAGCTTTTAGCTAATAACTCAAACCAAAACAATCTCTTAAAAAATTAATTAATATCATCCTAGCTGCCAGTTTTCGTAAAATTTAAGCAGACTAATGCAATAAAACTTAAGAGGAGGTTTAACATTCCGCTTAGCCTCAGCTTGCACCATGTGATATATTATGTGCAAGCAAGAGCTAAACAAGATAAGTGCTTTCCATTTCAAATATATCGTTAGTGCTCGATCCCAGCAAAAGCATACTGCTAAAAGCAAAATCAATACTAACTGGCAGTTGGCTTAAGAGGAGGACTAAATGATAAAATTTTACTGCAATCACAAATACCAGGTTAAGCGGTACATGATTTATAAGTGCCCACTCTGCTAGAAAAAAATGGGGTATTTATAAACTCAGCACACAATTCTTATGTATTTACAAATCTCACACCTAACCTTTCATATTTACATGCATAATACTTGTTTTAAACCTAAGCAAGAAAAGGTGTATTTCACTTTCAAAAAGTGATAATCATGCTATTTTTTTTTTATATATTAAAGATTTCAGTGATCTATACGTAAATATGAAAGTTTAGATGTGAGAAACATAAATAGCTAAGGATTGTGTGCTATGTATGTAAATGCCTCATATATATATATATATATATATATATATAAAATGCTTAGGTGTTAGCCATACTGATTCAAGCATAAGCAGGAACACTTTTCTGGGCGATATTTCAGTATTGTATGAAAAGATATCATCATTTTTTCACAAAGAAATATAAATTGCTTCGGATACTAATGCATATGTGCATGCGGTTGAATTGGTGCACATGCAAAATGACAGTTTTTAAAGTTATATTTATTATAAATCAAATCTGCTTGCAAAAAATTAAGCNGCTAATACATATGTTCATGCGATTGAATAGGTGCACATGCAAAATGACAGTTTTTAAAGTTATATTTATTATAAATCAAATCTGCTTGCAAAAAATTAAGCATGATAATTGTAGAACTAATATAAGATGCTGATCCAATTAGAAGATGCTGATCCAATTAGACAAAGTGGAAAAGAGCGCTGCTTTAGAATAGGACTCTAGAACTTCCAGTCTTCCCTTCTGACAAAATGTATGGTAATTTATCATAAATTATCACCCTTATTTTGTAAAAATCACAACCAAGTGTGCAAGACGCATTCAATATGAAATAATATATAGAGAACATGTGTATCTGGGATTTCAGTAAAATCATAAAGTTGGCAATTTTGATTTTTTTTTTTTATCAACAACTTTTAAAATCCTAAGACATTGAAAAGTTAAAACATATGCATTCAAGAATCTTCCAATTTATAAACAATACAAGAACAACAACAACAACAACAAAGCCTTAATTTTTTAATTCTTCTGTTTTAATTCTCAAATTCTATTTTACACCACTTTCAAAATTAAATCCTACATAAGGTCCAAGCTGTTTTGATATAACTGTTGGAAGAAGTTGGAGCCTATGAAGCACAAAAACAATTAAGCATGGACATGACGTGTTTTTTCATAAATTATTAATATAGAACCAAAAGAAAAAAAAATGATCTATAAAGTACCGCAAAAAAATATTAATACCGATCTATCAATAATTAAATCCAACACACTCAACATTGCATTCCATCGCCAGCAACACTAATATCCTCTTGATTTGCACCCTTACGAGCACAAACAATTGAACCCTCAACCGTATCACCAAAACATGAGATTTAATGAACAAAAAGCACCATGTATCCTGTCCATGTCAAAAAGCATCCTAGTAATGTAAGAGTCTTAATGGTATCAACTCCGATCTTAGAAGGAAAAAAAAAATTCAAATATGATTTTTGGCGCACCGAACATGGTTGGGGCATTTCAGAAATGAGTNGTATCCCGTCCATGTCAAAAAGCATCCTAGTAATGTAAGAGTCTTAATGGTATCAACTCCGATTTTAGAAGGAAAAAAAAAATTCAAATATGATTTTTGGCGCACCGAACATGGTTGGGGCATTTCAGAAATGAGTGCATATTTGGAATCAATTTGACATGGACATGATGGGCTTTTCGAAGTAGCTTTGCTTCATAGATTGGAATTGAGTTTTGAAAGGGAGATTCATTGAGATAAGCTACGTGAAATTTGATGGTTTTGAGTGGGCTACAAAGAATTTCATTTTTAATCCATAATATTTTACAATATTTTATTAAAATTATGAAAAAAGCAAAGTCAAAAACATACTCCTAGCAATTTATGCTATAATACTATTACTGTACACTAAAAACAGGACAAAAGAAATTTGACAGGTCAAAGGAAGCGATATCAAGAGGAGCCCACCAACCATTAACGTACAACATGTGAGCCAGAAGCATCCATCGGCTCAGTTCCCTCGGAGCTAAAGATGATCGGCGGACTACAGAAGCAAATCGATCAATGAAGCCCAACCAGACAAAGATTCAGTTGACCCAGAAGTATTCGGTCGATCGACCACTTAAACCAGACAGAGTCTGCCGAGCGGCCTCCCGATGATGCAAAGACTACCGCGAGATCAGCAAAAGAGGCCATGCTAAATACTTATTTATTTGTCCATTTGCATTTGTATTTATATATTTATTTATTTACTTTTCCCAAATTACCTTGTAGTGCTCCTGTTAAAGCAGGAGCGAGCAGGCAATTGGACCTTTTGTATCCTCTTTTGTCTATGAATAAGGGATCATTTCTACAGCAATGAACTAATGAATCAATGGTAAAAAGACTATAAAATTTTTAATCTATTGTGCACTCAATCTCTCTCTCTCTCTCTCATGTTATATACTCTACTCCTTTAGAGTATATTTGGGGCCGCTTATCTCTCGTGGCGCAGAACCAAGCCACACTTCTTTTTTCTATTTGGATGGAGTGTTTTGGAGGCGTTTTGGATAATTTCGGCGAAATACGGGCCACAGTTATGACCACACAGCCCGCATTTCCTATTATATGCCGCTGTGCTTTTTTACTACCCTACCCCGAGCCCTCTCTTGTGACCGAGCTACTCCCTCCCTTCTCTCACGACCGAGCCAAGCTTCTACCTCCCCTTTCTTGTGACTGAGCTTCTTCTCCCTCCCCTTTCTCACATCGAGCTTCTCCATCCTAGATCGCCTCCTTCTTTCCAGTCCGTGATCCGTGTCTCATATTTGCTTGGATCCTTTCCTCTCCTTCGGTGTGTGGTATTCTCTTCCAACGTATCTCTGGCATTATGATTTTTCGATTGGTTTTTCTCTTGTTGGTTTTCGATTGATTGCTCTCTTGTTGGTTTTTTATTGATTTTCGATCTGATCTTCCAACGTGGCATTGGCTTGTGCTATGAAGTGTTCTTGTAATATTATTGGTTGTTCCTTTATATCAAACAATTCATGTTTGATATTTTTTATTTTATGTTTTCATGCTATTTGTAGTTTTTTTTTCTTTTTGCATTTCGGTTCTTTATTTGTGGGTTTGTGAGACTCATGATGAGACGTTTGACATTGCGGGTTCTCTGGATGGCCTGTTAGTCGTTATATGATTGGTATCACATATGAAATCTTATTGAGGAGAACCAAGAATCTCTTTTCTTTTCGATGTAGCGGTTTTTTAGTTACTTCTGGATTATCATTTTTGGTGATATGCATATGTGACATATACAAGTTTGATATTACGTAAATTAAAGGCAACCAAAATGTTTTATAAGATTTGTTGTCTTCTTGTAGTGACAGATTCGTTGGTTGATATACTGAGTTCTCTGGGACCTCACGCATGCACAAAACTGTGATTTAATATTGTTTATCAATTTATACATATATTATGACTAATGGATTGTCTTTTGAAATATTCAGAAAAGATAAGCTCTACGATTTCAAGAACCTCCCCATGAATATTTTGCTACTGCGAACTTCAGATTTCTTTGCTGACGTCACGTCAGCCACATAGCTATTAGAGACAATTCTACAGGTGTCCGAGAAGAATCACGGAGAACTGTGACTTCTTCCGGTGGGCAAATAGGTTCGACGAATCAACCGTCGAGAGCGACCAGATGTGCAGAGTATCCTTGAAAAACGGCCTAGCCACTGACATACGCAATCTCCACTTTAAAAATGATATTTTCATATCATTAAATATTATTTTAATAATCTCTGTACTTTAATAAACATGATACTCATTATTAAGTGAAGTGTACATCTTCTTTTTTTGTACTGTTTTGAAGTGAATTTTTGCTTCTCAAGTATCAAATATATTGTTATGACAGTTATGATACAAACAGTATTATTACACAGAGGGGGAATGATCATTCGTCCGGAAACAGCTTCAAAACAGCTATTTTCCAATAATACATCCAACCAGCTTATCTTCATGCGCAGCTGCTGCCCAAGACAGCTGTTTATCAACAACTTATTAATAAGCTGCAGCTGCCCCAAATAAACCATTAATGTGATTCACATGATACATTCAAATCCAACTTCATGGAATATTGCCACTAACAAGAAAAAGAGCACAACACAGAAAAAAACTCATCCGAGAGCTACGGGAAACATGAACTGGACCAGGGAGTTTGTTCAATAACAGATTTAAAAACTAATAGACTAATTGTTGGGTCAGATGGCGGACTTGACCCGAGCAATGCTCCGAGGAAGAGAACAAGTTTCCTGAGAGCAAAAAAATCGAAAGAAAGAGCCCGAAACCCAAGGTTGTCGAGTAGCTCAGGGGGTAGAAAGATTTGCAGACTCTCATTATCCGGACAGTGATGGGACTGCATTGATGAGTAGACCGCAATTTGCGTGCGCTGAGGCTACCATATAAAATTAAGATTCCTTTGCTTGCGTAATATAAAGGTTGTACTGATCCAACTGATCTTATAGCTTCTTTTGAGTCAACTATCTTCTCAAGATCACCGACAAACTGAAGTGTCGACTATTTTACATCATGATGAGGGAGACAACCCTTAGGGGGCTCAACGACCTCACGATATGAGTGATATTCTCATTTGCTGATTTCAAGAGAACGTTTCTGGTGCAGTTTGCTATTGCCCAAGAGGAGCTCACAAGCCCTATGACAGGTTAAGCAAGGGCAGAATGAGAGCTTGCGCTCATAACCAGATTCCAGAAGGAGATGTAGGAGGTACGAGATCTGAATCCTAAGGTGGCTCACGAAGCATTGACCGAAGGGCTGCGGAAAGAGAGTTTTTGATGCAATCTCAGCCTACTACAGCTGAAAACTCTAACTGACCTATTGGTGATGGCTAACAACCATATCTCAGTCGAAGACTGTCAACAACTTCCACCATAAACATGAACCAACAGATCGTCTCCCATAAAATAAAGCCTCACGGGACAATGGGTGGAGACCGAATGACGACCCACATCCTTCCAACCATCCTTGATATGAAGACAGTCAGTCGCCCAGGACAATAACGAAGCCAAGCAAAACCACCATCCTGGAGGCCAGAAGAGGAAACATGACCCGCAACCAGCACGTTTTTATGAGCGGCCAGCAGGTGATCATGCAACACCAAACATCACCCTTTCAATGGTTTCCATGGCCGAGATTGTTGAGTCAATTAAAAATATAGAATACTCAAAGCAGGCTCCCCCAATGTAAACTAAAGCATTTCTCTGAGATCCAAATAAGTTCTGCGGACCATGGTCATGACACGGAATTTAGGCAACTTTGTGGCTTGGTTGAAGAATTGATCCGAGTTGGGAAGCTCAAATAGTCCTAGCACCCGAGGTAGCTACTTAGAGCAGGAGAAGGATATAGTTGAGGAGCTATCAATTGAATCGATCAGAGCAAATGCCATCCACATTTCGGGTGTGGTATCGTCAATTTTGGAGATGGGTATTACTCACAATGTGTCATTCATAAGAGGCTACAATCAAGAGAATTGAGCGAGGCTATCTCAGCACCATGGCGCAACCCCCATCAATGAATCACTTTCACATATGTTGATTTACTCCTGAAGGGAAACCCCTTTAATGACGCCATCATTGTTACCACATTGATAAGTGACTATTAGATTGGTAATATCCCGGTCGACACTGGCAGTTCTGTGAACACCCTGCTCAAATCAGTGTTCGGCAAAATGAATCTTTTGATTGACCGGTTATTCGCACCAACCGACCCTCTATGATTTTTTCAAGGAAAGAAAGGAGGCCTTAAAAGTCATCCCACTGGCAGTCACATGGGGGGAAGGTGACAAACAATTTACCTACACGAAGGATTTCTTGGTGATAGACTCGTCAATCTACAACGCCGTCTTCGGGCACCTGCTACTAAAAACCTTCAAAGCTTCGACATAACACGGCGTAGTGAAGTTTCAAGGTGACGGAGTGGTTCTAACCATGCAGGGGAACTTTGAACAACCCCGAGCTTGCTACCTTTGAGCAACTGAGAGTGTAGAGTAGAAACCATTGGACATCCCAAACCAATGAGAGGGGAAGTTTCGAGACCAACGAACCCGCTCTAGAAATTCTCGCAAATGGAGAGCCTAATAAATATTTTATAATAAGTGAAAATTTTGATTCAGGGCAAAAGGATTTGCTGATTTAGATTATTCAGAGTCATTGGGATGTATTTGTGTGGTCCGCTATGAAAAAGTTGGGCATACCGATCGACGTGGCCTACCACTGTCCAAATGTCAGCGGGATCATCTGGCCGATGAAGTAGAAGATAAGGTACTCTGTCATGATACTGGCCAACTAGATACACGAAGATGTGCAAAAGCTGAAGAAAGTCGGCTACATCTAGGACGTGCAATACCTGTCCTTGGTTTTCAACATGGAGATTGAGTAGGAGTACGACAAGTGGAGGATGTGCATGGACTTCAATTTGAACTCCTTCCCGAAAGACAACTATCCACTACAAAAAATTGATGCCCTGATCGACTCAGCGATCTGTCATTCTGTGACAAGCTTCCTGGATGCCTTCTCCAGCTACCACAAGATCAAAATGTATCAAGCCGATGTAAAGAAGACAATATTTATTACTATTAAAGGCCTACACTTTTAAAGCTACCTACTATTGTTTAATGGATGTAATCATTTCAAATCAAAAAGAAAAAAAATATTAAGTTTATATGAATGACATCCTATTTAAAAGTCGATTGGCCAAACAGCATATAAACGACTTAAAAGAAAATATTTCAAATGCTCAGAAAATATAACATGAAACTCAATCCACTAAAATATATTTTTGGAGGCTCCATTGTTAAATTTTTGGCTCTCTTGACCCCCGAAGAAATAAAAACAAATTCAAAGAAAGTGTAAGCACTTATGCACATGTCATCCCACAAGAATATTAAAGAAGTCCAAAAACCGAGCGAATAGTAAGACTTAGTCGATTTATCTCAAAGTCTGGCGACAAATGCTCAACATTTTTTAAGACAACAAGAAATATCAAAGGTTTTGACTTGTTGGAGAAATGTGAGCAAGCATTCCAAGAGGTGAAGGATTCCCTGACCGCACGGTCCAGTGCAAAGCCTAGTGAAAAATGCTCTTTATACTTTAGAGTGGAACCCAAGGCCGACAGTTTTATAGTTGGTTAGGGAAGAGGCAAGAAAGTAATTCCCAATTTACTATACCAACCGAGTGCTTTTAGGCACAAAAATTAGGTACCCAATTATGAAGAAACTAACATTTGCTTTGATTTTCTCCACTCGTGGCCTTCGGGGGTACTTCGAAGCACACCCAATTCGGGTCATTATCGATTACCTGCTGCACTCAGTTCTCACTTGACCAGAGCACTCCAATCGGCTCCTTAAGAGGGCAATGGAGCTGAGCGAATACAATCTATCATCTGTCCTAAAACGACTATCAAGTATATGAAATGGCAGATTTCTTGCCCAAACTTTTCGAACACCCCGGACATGAGGAAGGGAGTTGACATCGGTGACCAGACATTTTGCACATATATGGGGCCTCAAGTCCAACATGAACTAGAGTTGGACTGGCGCTGACTAGTCCCACTGGAGAGCAACTCTATGATTCGGTTGCCATTGAAATTGGAGTTACTAATAACCAGGAGAGTATGAAGCATTAATAGCTGGCTAGCATCTAGTCTACAAGATGGGCGATCGACACCTACTGGTGAAATCTGATTCCCAGCCAAGTGAACGGTGAATTCAAGACCAAAGAAGAAATAATAGTGAAATACCTTAGCAAGGCTAAAATGAAGATCTAGAAGTTCACTGACTTCAAAATTGAAAACGTCAGTCGGGAGGATTATCAGGTCGTCGATTTCCTATCTAGATGTATTCGCCTTGGTAAAGGGAACCTTAAAAAATTAGATCGGCCAACTATCGAACCCGAGATGATGGAAGTAGAATCCGAAGGAACAATGAATTGGGTAGACCCTTGCATCTATACTTGGAAGCATGAAAAATTGCTAAAGAGATCACTTATCCTAGTAGATTTAAGTTCAAGGTCGTGCAGTACATCATGAAAGACTGGACCCCTTATAGTTTGTCGACGACCTCACTGTACCTGAGCTGCGTCAAGGAGAAGGAAGCTGAAGACATTCTCAGAGAATTACATTCTGCAGAATGCAGGTCTCATTCCGAGGGAAGGATATTGACACAGAATTCAGTGACATGGATATTTTTTGCCAACACTCTTGAGAGTGCGGAGAAATTTTCTAGAGATGTAAGCAGTGTCAAGTATGTGCCCTTGCAACACAAGCCAACTCACAAGCTACAGCCGATCTTCAGTCATTGGCCCTTCGCCTTTTGGGGACTCAACATCCACAAAAAATTTACGCCTTCTATCAGCGCAAATTCCTCCGAGTCATCGTAAACTAGTTCGTGAAATAGATTAAAGCCAAACCTAGCCCAGATTACAATAGAAGTTGTCTGGGACATCATCTGGACGGACGTTATTTGTCAGTGCAGGCTCTCCTTGGTACTCATCACCAACAATGGGACACAATTTGTTGATCAGGAAGTAAAGGACCTTCTGCCAAGCCAAAGAATTAGTCTAAAATTCGCCACAGTACACCATCCTCAAACAAATGGCCAAGCTAAAGCTACAAACAAGATCATTTTGAACTTAACAAAAAAGAGGGTAAAAGGAGCGAAGGGTAACAATGCAAATATGCTTCCGTCGACCTTGTGAGCCATCTGAATCACCCCATCGACTGCAACCAGTCAAACTCCTTACATGTTATTACATGAGATGAAGGTCATGCTGTCGGTCAAGTACAACCTCCACAACCAACGAGTCATGGCAGCCTTCGCATTCAATGAAAAGAACATGGTCGAGGGGCAAAAGGCAAATGATAAAGTAGTGGCACTGGCGCTTAACTTAGCCAAGGAGAGTCGAACACTGTCGGCTCTCCGGCAAGAAGAAATTAAAAGACGCACAGCGCACTACTACAACTAGCATGTTGAGGATAAGACCTTCAACTCAGGGGACCTAGTCATGAAAAAAGCAACTCGGCTGCACGTGGCCAGGCGTTTGGCAAGCTGGATTAAACGTGGACGAGGCCATCCATTGTTGACTATCGGGTAGCACCAGAAGCCTACAAATTAAAGACATACATTCGAAAGGGATTCCTCCTAGTATATTTGACTCTATAGAGTATTTATTTCTACATCTATGTTATGAGATTATACTGGGGGTCCAGTACAGTACATATGGATGTATCCATTCGAGAAATATGCTTCTCGATGTATACAATTGTGAGATACATTATATTTCATATCGAACTACCACCATATTTAATAAAAAATATCTGTGTTACAGATTGTTGAATAAAATTAAAAAAATGGTTAAGAAAGCACATCTAGAGGGATTGATATGTGAAGCATACTTACTACAGGAGACAATTACTTTATGATCCTATTATTTTGAGCAAGGACATCAAATAGGTCATACTGTAGGTGGCATACCTTCACAGCCAGAACTATCAAAATTTTTAATATCAGGAGAGCCATCAGAGAGACATGGTACACGATATCTAAGCAATAAAAAGATGAGAGCAGCTACATTGTATGTCCTAATGAACTATGACCAAGTCCAGCCACCTATATAGTATGACTTAGTGTCCAAACTCGATACTATCATTTATAATTTAGAATGTTAAATATATATACTAATTAATTCGAACATACAAATAAGAATGATGCGAGGAGATTATTTATCGATAGTTTGAACATAAAAGATGAGCTCTAATAAGCAAAAAGATTGAAGCAGAATTTCCTACATGGTTCAAATTATACGTATGTTGAAGCAACTCTTTAAATCACAGGGACATAATATAATGGTCACGTTCAAAGTTAGAATACTTGTATCTGAAATCATTATAGGTCTATAATACAAGCAATATAATCAGGAATCAGAGATTACTAGATCTTGCCTGGGTTTCTAATCGCAGCATTACTGCATCGCAAACATTTATAGCAGTTTGCTAGCACCTAAGAGCTAACAAACCCAATGGCAGGTTAAGCAAGGGCAGACTGAGAGCTTGCTATCAAGAACATACTTCTCTTAAGTCTCTCGTGCGACTTTAGCACTTTTCCTTAGTACTAAATCAACCTAATACTTGCAATGCTTGGACTTGTAAGCACCAAAACTCTCTCGAAAGAAGTAGGCAGAAAGTATTGAAGAAAAGAACAAAACACTGAGGAATGAAAGAATACACTTGGTAGCTAGAAAGCTTGGATGGATACAAATGAGGGGGACTTCTATTTATAGTCCTCCGCCAAGCATTAGGAACTTTCAAGGTTACATTAGAAAAAACTACTTCTAGATAGTTCTACATTACTCTTGTATATATATGCATGATCTTAGATCTTTCTACGCTATCCTTGAGTTCCCCTTAAATCTTTTCCCTTCCAACATTATCTAGAATACCATGGAGTCGGCTAGAGTCTCTTGGATTATCTTCTTTCTCTCGGGTTTTCACTAGAATATTCTTTCTAATGGCAAAAGAGATGTGGCTCACCCTTTGTTGGGATGGAGGTGTGTAACACTCTCCTCCATCTAAGCTCACAATGCTCTCATTGCACCTTCCACTTGATACCATCAATTATCTCTTTGTCCACGTGTCTTCATGTCTCATTTTCTTGTTTGTTCACTTCTTTATTCATGCAGTCTTATGTAATGTGGCACGAGCTCACTCCCTTTGCTCGTTCTAGGATTTAGCAAATTTGAAGACAGTTGGACTTTTTTCTCTCATACCCTGTAGTAGGGGAGAGAGGTGTCATGCAGTAAGGTTTCATGACTAGGCGGCTAAGACCCTGACTCCAGCTTATTTTGATGGCTCATCTTCTTTCTTCGTGGTAGCTCCTTTAGTAAAGCATTTTAATAGTTATCAATTACCGTTGCTACCTCCCTTGACATATCTTTTTGGGTCTTTAGTTCTTCATAATGAAGAATACTTAAGTAGCTTCCCTCCATTTGTTGGATGTCCTTCGTGAATTTGGATGGCTGATAACATCTTAACTTCTTGTTCGCTAGTCCTATTGTTGGTACTAAGCAAATTTGATTGTCTTCCATAATACACATGCTATTGGCGAAGGATATTGGGAATGCTCTTGTTTGATCCAAGCAGTTTAGCCCTAGAATAACTTTAAAATCATCCAATGGAATGACAGATAAAATGTACCTGACCAAGCTCCAATATTGGTTTTTACTCCTCTGGCTAGTCCATGGATTGGTCTTACTGCTGAATTGACTACCTTGATAGAGAATCCTCATTTAGTTTTGCAGACCTAACATTTTTGCTTCTTCAGCCGAGATGAAGTTTTGAGAAGTACATGTGTCCATTATTCTAGCAGTCTTCCACCTATTACCATCTCAACAAAGCGTAACCCCTTCGCTTGGAGTTTTGTTGAAGTTTGCATCCCACTCAGCAGTTGCATAGACCCTACTTGTGCCACCATATTACTTCCTCTTGCTTCTTGCTCATGATAACTCGCTAGTAGAGCGTTCAAGCCTTTCTTCTGAGAACAATCCCTTGTCCAATGGGGTCCTCCACAAACGAAGCAGTTGTTATGCAACTTAGCTTTGTTGTTATTAATCTTCCCTTTGTCTTTGCCCTTGAATGAGGTCGATTCGTGGCAGGTTTCTTCCTTTGTGTTGGCCTTTGTCTCCCCCACTTTTATTATAGGTGCTTTTTTTATCTTTAAGCTTTGTGGATTCTTTTGAGTAGCCAATTAAGCTTTCGGCGACCGCAATAGTAGTAGCAAGATCTTGCACACCGCGCCTCCTAAGCTCTGTCTTCACCCACTGTTGTAGTCCGTCCATGAAGTTCAAGAAAGCACATTTTTTCTGATATGTCAGGAATGTCAACCAAAAAAAAACTCCTTAATGTTTTCCCAAATTGATCCTGTTTGTTTGAGCCTTCGCAACAGGGCTCTAGCCTCATCCTCCGCATTCTCAGGATAAAATTGTCTCTTAAGCTCTTCCTTGAAGTCATCGAAGGTGACTATGGTGCACATACTTTTCTCTATATCTTCTCTTCTTCTTCTTCACCACAACATAGCGATATAGAAGAGATAAAGAGTTGCAAATTAAATCTTTGCATCCTCTTCCATAATCCCCATGGCTCCAAAATATTGCTCAAGTTCACATAAAAAATTATCCACTTCTTTCGCATTGCGAGTTCTTCCAAAACTCTAAGGCTTTGGCACTTCGATGCGCTTGGCTTCAAAAGCATGGTCGCTAGCGCTCTCTTGCATAGCAATGTCTCCACACATTTTTTCCAAGCTAGCATGTATGTTGCTCATTTCTTCCTCGTGAGATTGGAGTTCCCCATCATGTCCTCCCGCATCTTCGCCATTTGGTCTTTTAATTATTCCTCCAGTTGCAGCATCATACCTCTAGTCTTCGAATGGATGGTGATGTCCTCCTCCTCAAGTCCATCCACCTTTGGTCAAAGATCTTTTATCTGAGTTTCCATGTCATTCATCGCATCCTCCACTCAAACAAGGCACGAATCAAAGCCATGCATGATCTCCATAAACCTCTTATGTGATTTAGATGCAGTCGGATCTCATTGCTCCTTACGACCTTGCCCATGTTGAAATAGTTCTTAGCAATCGGGGCAGCTTCTTGGAGGTAGGAGAAGGCCCTAGTTGAAGATGTATCAGTTGTACTGATAAGAGCAAGTACCATACACATTGTGGGGCGGTACCGGAAATTTTGGGAGAGATCGCTATTATTCCCGATATGCGAGGCAGAAGAGGCTCCAGTCAGAAGAATTGTGTCTGGCTATCTCAACACCAAGGCTCAACCCCCATCAATGAATCACTTTCACATACGTTGATTTGCCCAAGAAGGAAAACCCCTATAATAATGTCATCGTTGTTACCAATTTGATAAGCAACTATCAGATTGATAATATCTCGATCGATACTAGCAATTCTGTGAACATCTTGCTCAAATAAGTGTTTAGCAAAACAAATCTTTCGACCGAACGGTTGGTCTCATCGGCCGACCCTCATTATGTTTTTCCAACAAAGTCTATGAACATCTTGCTCAAATAAGTGTTAATGACACCACAACCACCAAATAGATCCTAGTGACCAGGCTAGACCCACCTAGCCCACCCTATGGAAACCATGGACCAATGGTCCCTTGATTTAGGGGATTTTATCCTTTTTTGGGCCTAAACCAAGAAATTTTTGCCATCATACCAAACCATTAGGAGTTAATCATCATAAACCCTCTCCTGGCTCCCCTGACTTCTCTGGCCACCACCCCTGGCTCTGTTGGCCGGTCTAATGGCCGGAAAATCAAAAAATCGAGAGCCACCCCCCTTGAATCAAAACTCATTACACCCATCCAAGCTGGCCAGCTCCAATTAGCTTTGGCACATTTCAGCCCTCCACATAAGTAATTAATTGGACCCAAATTGGAGCACTGAGGTCCACCCCAAGCCCCTCTATTTAAGCCACCTCCTCCATGACCAAAAATGAGCTAATAAATTTTCTTGGGAAGACTGTCCAATTGCTTCCAAACACTCTTCAAGGAAGAATTCCTAAGTTTAAGCCCACCACTTTCCCCTCCCGATCCCCTGTGAGAGCTCAATTTTGAGTTCAAAATTCAGGGAAGACCAGGGCACTTTCTGTCACAGCTCCATTTGTCTAAATGTTTTCTCCAACCAAAGGGAACCTTTAATAATTTTCTCATATATAAAAAAATTTATTTTGGATAATTAAGTAAATTAATTTTAAAAATACTACTTTCTAAATTTAAATAATTGTTTATAATAAATTTTAAAAATCCACATTTCCCCTCTAATATTTTAATTGAACCATGGATAAGACCACTCTAAATTCTTAAAGTCAATTAAATTTTGATTAATGAGTGATGAGGTGAAGAACTCGAATGGTGAAGTAATAACTTTAGATTTAGGTACTTAATCAAAATTTAGGATTAATCAAAGAGAAAATGGGCCATTTTAATCTTAAGGAATGTCTCGATAACTGAAATACAATGGGATTAAAAGGTAGAAACTCACTTTGCCACATTTTCTATAATAAAAATAAAATTGTAATTTCTTTAATTATCATGAACTGGAAATCAATCGAAATTAAACGATTCTCAAGTGATGGGTTCGAGTTAGGAAGATAATATTTCATTAATTTTAAGCCCATAATTGATTACAATGTGATCTCTCGATAAGAATGCATGTCATCTAAATCAAAATTTTGCTAGTTGTCATTTCACCTATTGTGATTGTTCAGAACTTAGTAGTGACTTAGGCTTACGTTTAAACTCATTTGATCAGATTTAGAAGATAACATGATTGATGATTAACACATTTTTACACTACAATCCCAATTTGAACGGTAGGTACCAAAACCTTTAATGACTCATATTTGTCTTAGGGACATCCACCCACATAACCGTCAAATGAAATATCAATTGATTAATTGAATCTCCTAGCCTCGGGATAAATAGAAAATCAAGTTTCCTTAAGCAATGGCATAACTTTAGCTTAACCTTGAATGATTAAAAAAACAATATGATAAGTTCAAAATGAACTCGAAATATTTCAAGAAATCTTTAAAGTGATTCAGAGTCATGCTCCGAGCAATATGAAATCTCTTGAATATTTTGAAGAACAAATTGAACTTGTTATATCATGTTCTAAAATCATTCACTAAGATCTTACGAGACTCAATAAAGTCATACACGGAGTTTGGTGGCTATACATTCATCTACTCCTGCAATTTGAATTCCTTACAAAATTATATACATGTTGTCAAAGCTAACCTTTCAGATGGAGCGGTAAGAATCGACAGTTACGTTTTTATGTTATTGCATTTACTTTTTGTACCTCTTGTTTCTTTCTTGCATGCTTAAGATCACTTTGCATGTCAAAAACAAAACTAAAAATCAAAATAAGATAAAATTCACCGTCACAACAGCCAAAATATAAGACAATTCAAAATTTAACAACAAACAAAACAAAAAAAAACAGCAACTAAATTAAAAGATCTCTATCGAATGATCGGGAATCCCTCGAAGGAGATAACTTATGGTAACTAATGAGATTTCTCACGGTCTAAATGAAAGTATGAAACTCATTAAGTTTAGTAAATTCATTTAGATTAAGTGAATCTGAAAAAAAAATAGTGTTGCCGGAACGAGAGAACCGTAGGATCCAAACTGGTGTCGCTTTAATCAACTTTAACAATCCACATAATATTAAATAACCATGATCTTAGGAAGTACTTGATTTAATATCATGAAAACATATTAGAAAACTTAAACTTGCCACGACGAGGAGCTTGGAGTTAGCATTGTGGGCAGCACGGCCATATTTAACAGCAAAATATGTCTACACCAGTTGAACCATTCTGTAGAATTAAACAACAAGTCATAGGACTTCGAGGTTGTTCGTCTAGTGCGACATAAATCCTAATTTTTCATTAGACCTTTGCATAACTCTGCTATATAATATAAGCCCTAACTTGTTTTAGGATTCTGAGGTTGTCGTTCGTCACAGCCTAAATTCTCACATCTTTCAGGCTACTTGTGTGATTGTTTTACACAAATGTAAATCCTAATTAATAAAATTTTGGCCAAATGAAACATTTAAATATCTCTTCTAAATTGAAGCCAAATAGTAGGGTAGACTAAGAAGTCGTCGAGGTTCTTCTCACGATCTGTGACATCCCCTAATTCTTCTTTTTTATTCCAGAATAAATGTTCCAAATTCGAGTCATCCCTATTTCACACATTTTTGTCCAATATCGTTGAAAAGTCCTATCCTTTTGACCTTCTTGAAGATAATATCCCCTGATTTTAATTAAGAATTTTATTATATAACTTCAATTATCTGAATGTAATTAACTATAAGGGCTTGCATTTATAAAAAATTTTAACGAACATAGTTTAATATAAACCCTATATAATTTTTCTTATTAAATAGGGAAACTTTTTATTTTATAATATAAAATTGTTTCGCAGATTAAACGGATGTCATATATTTCTTAGTTTATTTGATCGAGTCTCACCCTCAAATCTTGTATTTATCTTTCGGGATAGATATATAGCTCCTGTAGTGCTCTTTCATTTTAACTATGAAAGATATGAGATCGGTTGGATTTCATTTTTTTTCTAAACTTATATATATATGTGTATATATATATATATATATATATATATATATATATATATATATATATATATATATATATATATATATATAT
>JXCR01143392.1:154060-223578 GCA_002079205.1 Phalaenopsis hybrid cultivar
TATATATATATATATATATATATATATATATATATATATATATGTGTGTGTGTGTGTGTGTGTGTATGTGTGTGTGTGCATGTATCACACACACACGGATATGTATTTATATATAAATATATGTATGTATGTATGGATATTGTATATATATCCATACATACATATATTTATATATAAATACATATTTGTGTGTGTGTGTGTACATATGTATGTACAGATATGTATGTACATATATATGTATATATATGTATCCATACATACATACATATATTTATATATAAATACTGTGTGTACCTGTGTGTGTGTGTGTGTGTACATATGTATGTACAGATATGTATTTATATATAAATATATGTATGTATGGATATATATACAACATCCATACATACATACATATATTTATATGTAAATACATATCTGTATCCATACATACATACATATATTTATATATGTATGTATATATATGTATGTAGGTATGTATGTATATGTATGTATTTATATATATATGTATTTATATATATATGTATATATATATATAACATACATACATATATATACATACACACACACACACACACACAAAAATAAAAATGTATTTATATATAAATATATGTATGTATGTAGGTATGTATGTATATGGATGTATTTATGTATGTTATATATATATATAACATACATATATATAAAAATACATACATATACATACATACCTACATATATATATATACATACATATATAAATATATGTATGTATGTATGGATANTACATGTGTGTGTGTATACATACATTCACACATACAGACACATACATACATATATACATACACACACACACACAGATAATATATATATATACATATATATATATATAGATATATATATGATATGTTGATGAATCATGGCGTCGGTGGTGGGCAGCTCTGCTAGGCTTCCACCCAATGGAGATTCCCTGTGTTGAATCCTTCAGCTTTCAATCCATCAATTTCGTCGTGCCCGACAACGAAGGTCTTGTTGTACTCTCCTCCTGACGCATTCGCGCCATCGTTTCGTCCTGCCCGACGACGAAGGTCTTCAGCTCCTCTATTCCGTCCTCTTCGTTGAGCTTTGTCGAGGCTCTGTCTTCTGCGGTTTGTGTCTTCTGCGCGGCTGTTTCATCTATCTTCGTAGTGCTTGTCGAGTTGTGCCTTTTTTGCAGCTTCAACTTCTGTGGCTTCGCCCCTACCGTCTACGGCTCGTTTCTGATTTGCCCTCTACTCGACTTGGCAGGGCTTTTCCCTGTTTTGATGGAGGTCCCTTCTTCGGTTGAACCTGACAAACCCTCCTTTGACCGTGTGGCTGGTGATACTCAAGTGGAGTCAGCGGTTGTCTTCTCCTCAAGTTACAAGGAATATCGTGATGATACAAGTGACTGTCCCTTTATTAAGAATGCAAGTATGAAAAGTGGGAAAGTAGCATTTTTTTCTCTGAGTTAGAAATTTCAACCGTAACTGAGAGACTCTTATTGGAAAATTTCAGTTGGGGCACCCTCCTATGAAAATTATCAGGAAAAATTTTAATGGTCTCAAACTAGATGAAAGTGGAAAGTGGGGCTCATGGATAGGAGGCATGTGTTGATTCAATTAACCGTATTTGAAGGCTACACTCGGATTTTCTCCAAAAAAATATCCTAACATTGCAGGCAAGTCAATGAAATTACTCAAGTTGTCTCCTGATTTTGACCCCAATAATGAATCTCCTACTGTACCGGTATGGTTTAGTTTACCTGGTACAAAGCTGCACTTTTTTCATTATTAAGTTTTTTACTCTATTGGGGTCATAGTTGAGGATCCTATGAAGCTAGATCTACCCACTTTCGACCTAACAAGATCTTTTGCGGTCATAATACTTGTGGAAAGAGATATTAATTTACCTGATGTTACTGAAGTCTGGTTGGGCACAACTCATAATAGATATTGACAAAAAATCATCCTGAAGCATAGACACACCTCCTTATTGTTCTCATTGTAAGATGTTTGGGCATACCCTTGATGAATGTTATAAGTTATATCCTAATTTAAAATCTAAAGATCAAATAAATAAGAATGGATCTAACTTCACTGCTCTAGACATATTTGTTCCACCTGGAGAAAAACTACCACAGGACAGGATTTGGTGTCTGACTTAATTTCCCTGTGGACCCCCCTGAAAATACTGTTTCTGCGATTGATGTGAAGCTGGGTGACTATGCTGAGCAACCTACACTTTCAAACCTTACTAAAAACATTACTGAAGAATTCATACCTACACGGACTGATAATCAGAAGAACCTTGCAGTTTCCCATCTTTAGGAAGTATCAGAGGTAGAGGCGACAACTCATACCTCACATACACTAGAACCTATTGTGAGTACAACTGTTGAAAATCTTTCTACTACAGCACTACCACGACCTCATTCGAATAAGCAACAATCTTTTGATGAGGAATGACAGGCTTACACTTTTAGGAGGAAGAAGAAGAATGGAGATCTACTTGAGTTAAGAAATCTAATGGATGATACTTTGGTTACTTCGGGCAATGATATGCACCTCACAAACTTGTTAGTTGGTTCCCTTTCGAGAACTAGAGGCAAAACTAAATTGAGTCGTCCTGATTGATCTTATATGTATCATCTCTTTTTGGGTTTTTAATTTTCTTTTTTGTGTTGTACCGTGTGGGTTGGGTGCATATTTGAGCCCACTCATTCAACCATATGCACCTCACAAACTTGTTAGTTGGTTCCCTTTCGAGAACTAGAGGCAAAACTAAATTGAGTCGTCCTGATTGATCTTATATGTATCATCTCTTTTTGGGGGATGGATGGATGGACGGACGGATATCTATATATATCTACATGTATATGTATGTATATGTATGTATGTACGTATGTATATATAAAAAAACTGGAAAGACACAGAACCAGCGAAAATTAGTTGAACTGAAACCATTTGAAAAAGCTGAGACAAGTAGCAAACCCTATGTGGAGTCAGAGTGCAGCCACACTTTTTCATAGAAAATACTAGACTGTCACTTTAAGGAACATCACTATAGAGTAACTTCAAAATAAGAAATGTGCAAACTTGACAAAGAGGTTTGATAGAATTATATATGAATAAACAACAGCTACCTTCTCTCCTACTTTTTCCTGCTGCTGCCTCATTTTTTCAAGCAACTTTTCCAAACCCATGTTTACTCTCAACCTCTTTTCCTGAACCAAATGACGGAATTTCAAGCAACAGTACAGGGTAAATAATCATTAAAAACTCAAAACATATAGGGACAAGTGATCCTGCAAAATACAAGGATAGTGTCCTACAACTAACCAATACCACAGCATACAAGTATGCACAAAATGGAGAAACATGCCTTCACATAGCTGACTCCAAGTTCCTCCCTAGTGTAACCACGAGCCAAGTTCCGCATCACATACTGATTGTAATCTTTTAGCATCCTCATTATAATGTCAGATGTAGAGATACCATCTGTGCGCTTCGTCTCCTTAAATTTTCCGACTGATTTGACCTGAATTTGCGAGGATATAGTCAAAGGTAAAAAAAATACTGTGATAAAAGACCTGTTAACATATAAACAATTGAAAGAACACCATGCACATTAAAGGAACGAACAGCATGCTAACAATACACACCGATCAACTTACAAATTCATAAACATCCTTTCCAGCTCCACTGACATCAGCATATCTAAAACAAAAGGGATGGTAAAAATAAAACATGTGCTCTCGCTTAAGAATAAAAGAGGGAACAAAAAAAAAAAGCAATAAAAAATGATGAGTCCAAAAAAGCTGAAAATTGATAACTTTTGCAGTAGAATACAAAACTTACGGGAGAGAATCATGAGCTACGAAATCAATCTTGTGCTTGTCTAGGAACTCCTTAGTGATCACCCAAGGAGCATCTGGAATAACTTCATCAACCCACCTAGATTAAGAAAAAGGTCGTTTCATCCTCAGTTGCATAGATTTCCAAGCATATTGCAGAACATATATAATAACACTCAGAGAGAAGATCATTGAACTTTCAGTTGAACGATTTTAATCTTCACATTATAGTATTATTGCCATCAGGTTAAGGTGTGAAGGGAGATTTAAAAAACAACATTAGTAAAGTTTATATGAGGTCCTTTCCCAGACTATAATAAATTAAAGTACCTGCAATGTCTAAGAGACTCATAACGTTCATCCTCAGTCATAACAGTCTTGCCCTTGTACCTATGAGTAAGTTCGTCATTGCAGCATCCCACAAGAAGGTAAGTATTTGGAAATCTGAAACATGACAACAATTAATTAGAACACAAATGCATTTCCTCACTACGACTAAACGCATTAGAACAAAATGAATAAACATAGCTTTAACTCAAATGACAAAAATTAACTGACCAAATTTGATGGCCAAAAATATTAGTTCCATAAAATCTACGGTACAGCCTTTGTCCAAAGGCTACCAAACACTTGTTAGCACCAGTGAACCATTTACCCTTCGCACAGCCTCACCCACCCTTCCACCATTAGCACATCTTTATAGCCGTATTTAAATAAATAAATTATTTAAAACTTAACTTTTACTTATTAGATTTCATATAATTATTGGCAATAATCGTCTATAAGAATATATCAAAAAACCAAACAAAAGACGTGAACATAATATTAGAAGAAAAGGATAGTAAAATTTGATGAATACTAACAACATTTCCCCTTATCCTGATTTTCTAATTTGTAAGTAGATTTTATCATCAGAGAAAATTAATAAGTATCTGTGTGCAGGATAAAATTGCAGGAAAATCACTTACAAGAAAATAGTTTCCTACAGGATATACATTTCTTCTAAACATAGTGCAGAAAGATAATTCCTATAAAAAACTTCTACAATGAAACTTTATGATATTCTCCAATAATACATAATACTTATATGTGGAGGATAAATATTAGTAAGGAAAGATTTATATAAACCTTTGGGATAAACGGAAAAAAAGATTATAACCTATTTAATGGCAATCAATACCAATTACCACAATGATTATCACAAAACTCTATTATACTATGATCTTTCTAATGATTTTTAGAAGAAAGTGGGAAGATTATAGCATAATTCATTTCTCCATTAGTTCATCAACAAAAGCACCTAATATTTGGCAATTATAAAGAAAGAAAATAAATTTCAATGAAGAAATGCAATCTTTCTCAAGATATATTCTATAGAGAAATCTACCCCAATTAATCTAAATTGATATTCTTCCATCGGACATCTCTGGATAGTTCTAAAATTTGAGATTACATACTTTCAATGAGCAAACATATATAACAGTTTCCCAGCATTGCATAGATGGGGGACGGCGAAGCAAAGAATCACTTTTTTATATTATATTATTTTATAGGCCAACCATGATTTATTGCTAAGGATATTAGAATGTGAATGGAGTTGCTTTTTGCAATGAGGCGGATATTTCTTGATAATCAACCACAAATGATTGAATATGTCATTTTGCTACCAATCTGATTTTATACTATTCTAGTCTCTTATCTGCTTAGCATTTAGTTGTGAAAATTCACTTGCATTTTACAGTCTTCTTATAATTTGGTAATTCAACGATCACCTATATATTTTTTTTTCTAAGGAATTCATCTTTTCTCTTATAGTGTCATTCTATCTTTTATTTCAAGTGTCTTGAATAAAATTAATGAAATAAAAATGTGTTCAGTATTTAATGTTGATTAGAAAGGCCTTATTAGAGGACAACAATTTATGAAAAGAAGCGCCCGTGAGATAGAATATAAATGAATAGCAATGGACTGACCAGTGTTACCTAGTAACGATTCTGAATTCTAAATTTGTTGGAGATTCTAGTTGGGCTTATTCCTTCTTGTATAGACCAAATAAGAAATAGTTATTACAAAACTTAAATTTACAGAATTTTGAGTTAGCAGGAAAAAATATCATCAAACTTATTTTCAAATTGGGAATTCTCCCCTATGAGTTCATTAATGACATCCATTAAAGTGAAGAATCTATTTCTAGGTGGGTGATAGCTATAGTATTCCTTTTGTGTAGCAAAATATCTTATAAATGCACACTTAAGAGCTCTAGGATCAAGTTTTTCTCTTTGCTATTTATGAATATAAGCATAAATAACACATCCAATAACTTTAGGAGGGATTTTTAGGAAGCTACTAATAGAAAAGAACTCTCCTAAATAATTTAAAAAACTTTTTGGAATCAATTACTCTAGAGAGTATTCTACTGACTAAATAGGGTAACTATCAGAATAACTTCTTCTCAATATTATTTTGGGCTATAATTGTGGAGAAAAAAGTCCTAATCACCTTCAAAAGTTGGCAATTTTTCCTTTCAACCATGTCCTTTTGTTGATGAGTGTTAAAGGCAAAAAATAATACCCATTATATGAAAGAATGATGATGATTTCATTAAAAATAATCACGAGCATTATCAATCTGAATAAATTTTATTGTTGTACTTCAATTGATTCCTCTCATTACAGTGATTATAAGAAATATAGTGCTAACATCAATTTTTTATTTAATTAAACATACTTATGTCATTTGAATGCAATCATCAATAAACGTACTAAAATCAATTAGTCCAAAGATAATAGGAATTTTAGATGTTTCAATATATCAAAATGAATTAACACAAAAAGACTACAGTTTTTAGAGTTACATTCGTGAAAAAAAACACAATGATTTGACAACTTCACAAGTTTCACAATGAAAATTTTTAATACATATATTTATAAAAAAAGGAAAGGAAATATATGTTGATAATTTTTAAGAGAATGATGCCATAATATATATTGGTGTCCAGATGATGCCGGTTGTATGAAAGATAAATGAGTATGATAACCAATCTTGATCCTCAAGAAGGTATAACCCATATTTTTCTCTAGTTTATCCAATCGCCTTTCTCATAACAAGTTCTTGAAAAACACAATGATAAGTAAAGAAAATGATTTTACAATTATGATCTTTAGTAAATTTTTGAACAGATAACAAACTAATTGCAAAGTGTGGGACATGCAATACGTTCATGAGCGTACAGTTGGGAAAATTTAAAATTTCTTCTTATCCTGCAATAATTGTTAAAAATTCATTTGTAGCATTCATTTTCTTATTGTCCGGACAGAGTTTGTAAGTTTGAAATATAATGACAATTTATCATGCAATCAATAGCTCTAAATCAATGATCCAAGAAAAGCAAAAAAGGAAAATTAATTAGAGTTACTAAAAACATATAAATTAAGAATCATATCATTTTGTGCAAGAGAGCAAGATCCAGATGACTTTCCTAATAAACTGAGAAAATTTTATAATTTATCAATATACTATGAATTGCGTCCTTTTGACTCTACCTGACAGGCATATTTTTCTTTTATTTTCATCTTTAATTCCTCAATAAATTTGAGATTTTCTCTGAAAACTCTCAACATTTACCTTTGATATGCCCTTACTTTTAATAATAATTGCAATAAATATTACTTTTGGAAAAATATTTACCCTTCTTTTAGAGAAAATTTTATAATAGAAAATCTCTTACTTTGGAATTGAAAAAGTGTCATGATATTTCGAGAGATGAACAATTAATCATCACCATGCTTCTACCTTCTTCAGCAAGTATATGAGAAGAAACTTCATTCATAGAAGGAAGATTTTCTTTGCTAGCCATTAGAATTTGAATATGGTCAAATTCATTATTGAGTCCTACTAGAAACTCAATAACTCTCACTCCACAAATTACGCATCCTCATAGTATGCCATCTTGAGCTATAGTCAATAACAATTCACATCTCTAAAGTATTCAATTACAGGAAAATTAATTGTTTATTAGTAGTGAGCATCATTCACCTTTTGAGTTGGTTTAATTAGTTGCATCACAAACCTCTATTTTAGTGGAGAGAAACATAGAATGCCCATTGATCTCCGATAGGATGGTGTTCCACAATCATGTACTGATTTTGGAACTAATTTCTTTCCAAAATACAAGCTTTGGGTCTTTAGGCTCTAGGGGTAGACAGAAAAAATGTCAGATTTCCTTTTAGAAAGTTTTTTAATGATTTGGGACCATTCAAGATAATTTTTCACGTTCAAATAATAAAATTCTTGAAATTCTTGAAATTCTTGGAGTTCCACCTCGGTCTAATTTTCATCATAAATCATTAATAGATCCTTTAAAAAGTTAAAAAATCAAGACATGGTGAATAGGAGAATCGGATAAGACAAATAAAATTGGAAGTGAAATGCCTAACTGTAAGAGAAAAAAACAAAGGTTGAAGGAAAACATAATCTTGCTCTAATATCATGCAAAAAATAAAATAATGAAAAGAAACTTCTGAAAAAATAAAAACAATTGAGAAAAGCTCTCAAGAACAAAAAGTTATATATGTATCTACAAGAGGAGTAACAATGGAAGTGAAACTCCTAACCCTAAGAGAAAAAGAATAAAGGCTGAAACAAACCATAATCTTGCTCTAATATCATGCAAAAAAAATAATGAAAAGAAACTTCTGAAAAAATAAAAACAATGGAGAAAAACTCTCAAAAACAAAAAGTTATATATGTACCTCCAAGAGAAGCCATGATAAACAAAATAGGGAAGAAAAGAAGAGGTCAACGATCTCCAAGGGAAGCACACAAGTTGCAATCCAATGGCCATCGAGACATTGATCCACCAGCACAATGCCTTGATCCTCATGCTTTAAATTCTTTATTATAATTGGAAAGTGAGCCCACTATAGCACTTATTATTGTAATGTGTAATGTAGCACGGCACTACAGAAAATTAGAAAAATTTCAACACTTTTTAATACTTTAAAACTTTTCCTTACCAAGTACTCATCATTTTTATAAAAAAGACATTTCTTTCGAGCTATCAATAATGCCATCACTTATTCTAGTTATTACTTCATACAAGTGCAAGTATTTTTTCTTTATTAACTCTTTCTAGTTTGCATCATTTGTTAGGGTTTATTTGAAGCAACATTTTTAATGCTAAGCTTGTCAAACTACTGCGACACTTTTGTTCAACTATTTCTTTTCATAAATTTTTACAGTGAGAAGCAATAATTTACAACACAATATAAAGTATGATAGTTGTAAGAAAATTGTTATTGGATTTTGTTTTGCAGCAACAACAACAAAGCCTTAATCCCACTACGTGGGGTAGGCTACATGAATTCTTTTTCTCCATTGCGTCCTATTTAGTGTCATGTTTTCATTTAGTTCTAGTAAATTAAGATCATTTTTTATANCCATTGCGTCCTATTTAGGGTCATGTTTTCATTTAGTTCTAGTAAATTAAGATCATTTTTTATACAATAAGCCCAGGTCTTCCTTGGTCTACCTCTCCTTTCTTAATACAAGTCGAATCTAAAACATCCACTCTCCTAATCGGATCATCAGATGGTCGACGTTTAATGTGACGAAACCATCTAAGACGACTTTGTTTTAAAAAAATAAAATTTATAATACCTATATGATTTCTCATAAAATATATTTTTATCATAACAATTATCTAGCAATTTTTACAAATAGTGATGGCCACCCCCAAAAAGCCTTTAATCTGCTAATTTCCTTTATAAAATATTAAAACTATAAAATTTTCATGTTGCATTATTGATGCTTGAGAAATTCATCCAATACATTCCACTTTGTGTTCTTGAATTTATTGCATCATGTGTTCGTGTAATAGATGAGTGAATGAGTTTAATTATTTGCTATTTTCATCTTCAATATCACGCTCATTTTTGGTTTCTATATAAAAAATATTACTAAGGCTATTTAGCATTGAACATTGATTAAAATTTTGATAACAATGGCATCTATTATATCATAATATTTTTAAACTAAATAAAGTAATAAAGTTAGATAAAATAAAAAATATGTTTAAATTAAAGAATATCTTCAATAAATGAAAGTGATAAAATTAAAGATTATCTAAACTTTAAAATCTCAAAAAAAGTAAGTTGTATAAATATGTAAAAAACATGATGTAATTAATTGCTTGTGTTATTTCAATAAGTCTAGCCTATTACAGTTTAAAAAAATTTTGACTATCTAGGTTATATAATCACTACAGCAACAACAACAACAAAGCCTTAATCCAACTACGTGGGGTCGGCTACATGAATCCTTTTTCTCCATTGCGTCCTATTTAATGTCATATTTTCATTTAGTTCTAGTAAATTAAGATCATTTTTTATATAATAAGCCCAAGTCTTCCTAGGTCTACCTCGGCCTTTTATTTTCATTTATCTAATCACTATTAAGTAATAATATTATTTGAGAATTGCATTAATCCATTAAGCTTTAAATCATAGTAAGTAATGGTATAGGTTTGTTTTGGGGCCATTTAAGAATGAGCTTGAACTTGATAAGACATTTGAACAAAATTCAGTAAGTGCTGATTTATCATGTATGTGTGTGTTTGTGAACTTTTTTAGATATTTTCTACTCATGTGAACTAAGAATCATGAAGAACTCTATTAAATACATTAACTTGAACGTGACATGGTACCTAAAATTGTCTCTCATACTCCAATTTAGTTTTATTTGCCGTCATGGAGATAATAGGTTGAGCAGAATTAAAAAAGCATATGATTTTAGCAATTTTTAAAAACTACGGTGAGCAAGCTAAAGGCATAAACATATATTTCTAGTACTTTGATTTTATTTCAATATAAGCTTTTAAGATCAAAATCTCCTCTACAAGAGCATTAAAGATAAAATAAAATGTCAATATATAAAAGACCACATGTAGACTATGGCACTTAAAAGCTATGGTACAAGCAATGTTAAGCTTTGATACTAGTCTATAAATGCTCACCAACTCCACACTTGCAAACAACCTTGATAATCATAGATTAGACTATTTTTTTAAATGCAAATTATAGGTTGGAGCCAAAAAGAATTTACACTATTGCATAACAAGATTTAAAGATTAAGGAATACAAATATTCCGAAATAGAAATCCCAATAATGCCTACATAAGACTTAAACAAAAAGATTCTTGCAAGTAGTAACCGGGCAGACTTCTTGAAATGCCAAAAATAAAAGTAGTCTATTTCATCACTGCATAATATTCTTAATAGCAGATAGATATTCTATGATTTTATTATCATCATGCATTTGAAGTCAATATCAGAATAAAACAAAGTTTCAGACTTTAAGCATTTATAGATACAGGAGCTGTCTTAGTGGTTCATCATTAATTTTTTTGAATTTTTATACAGTTTCTAGGCCCAAAAAAAATCCTTTTTATAGCTTGTTCTAATAAATATTGATTCACAATTTCGTTCCTTAATATATGAGAGCAAAAGCAAGATATGTTTTCTGCTGTTGACTCTCTCATTCCCTCACACCACAAACCCTTCAGTTTAAAATGTTCTAATAATTATTGATTCACGGATTCATTCATTAATATAATAGAATATATGGAAGCCTTGTTTTCAATTTTCAATGGATATGATAGACTTAGGTCAACTTGGCTGTATTTGCTAGGAGTTACTTTGCCNGGTATAGGTTTGTTTTGGGGCCATTTAAGAATGAGCTTGAACTTGATAAGACATTTGAACAAAATTCAGTAAGTGCTGATTTATCATGTATGTGTGTGTTTGTGAACTTTTTTAGATATTTTCTACTCATGTGAACTAAGAATCATGAAGAACTCTATTAAATACATTAACTTGAACGTGACATGGTACCTAAAATTGTCTCTCATACTCCAATTTAGTTTTATTTGCCGTCATGGAGATAATAGGTTGAGCAGAATTAAAAAAGCATATGATTTTAGCAATTTTTAAAAACTACGGTGAGCAAGCTAAAGGCATAAACATATATTTCTAGTACTTTGATTTTATTTCAATATAAGCTTTTAAGATCAAAATCTCCTCTACAAGAGCATTAAAGATAAAATAAAATGTCAATATATAAAAGACCACATGTAGACTATGGCACTTAAAAGCTATGGTACAAGCAATGTTAAGCTTTGATACTAGTCTATAAATGCTCACCAACTCCACACTTGCAAACAACCTTGATAATCATAGATTAGACTATTTTTTTAAATGCAAATTATAGGTTGGAGCCAAAAAGAATTTACACTATTGCATAACAAGATTTAAAGATTAAGGAATACAAATATTCCGAAATAGAAATCCCAATAATGCCTACATAAGACTTAAACAAAAAGATTCTTGCAAGTAGTAACCGGGCAGACTTCTTGAAATGCCAAAAATAAAAGTAGTCTATTTCATCACTGCATAATATTCTTAATAGCAGATAGATATTCTATAATTTTATTATCATCATGCATTTGAAGTCAATATCAGAATAAAACAAAGTTTCAGACTTTAAGCATTTATAGATACAGGAGCTGTCTTAGTGGTTCATCATTAATTTTTTTGAATTTTTATACAGTTTCTAGGCCCAAAAAAAATCCTTTTTATAGCTTGTTCTAATAAATATTGATTCACAATTTCGTTCCTTAATATATGAGAGCAAAAGCAAGATATGTTTTCTGCTGTTGACTCTCTCATTCCCTCACACCACAAACCCTTCAGTTTAAAATGTTCTAATAATTATTGATTCACGGATTCATTCATTAATATAATAGAATATATGGAAGCCTTGTTTTCAATTTTCAATGGATATGATAGACTTAGGTCAACTTGGCTGTATTTGCTAGGAGTTACTTTGCCACATTCATAGCCATATGATACCATTTCTCAAAGCAGCCATCATGAAGGGAATTACCTCAAAGCAAATACTGCCAAGAAACTGACAAGCCCAAGATAAGTACATTAGCACAATCCCAACATAAGAAAATATTGGTTTCCACGTGTACTTTATATTAAGTAATCAACCAACAATTTATTACATGTCATGCATGGGCACAAATTGGGTACTTTTTTTTTCCTTTACGCATAAAAACGTAAGCAAATAACATTTTTCCTAGCCTAATTTAAGGTTCACAAATGTAAGTTCCTTATGACATCCACACAAACAATGTTAATACAGTAGTAATTCTTTGTGGTCCAATGTTTAAAAACTGTTGTTACAGGGCTTTTTTTATGTTATATAACAGGTAAAAGCTGCTTGTTTGAAAACAGAAATGTGTCAACTCCCCCGCCCTAGTTTATTTTGTTTCCCTCTTTAATTCAAATGGCTAGTATATGCCGCTATTTGTAACCAACCACAAATTTTGCCTGCTCCAATAATACCAGCTAAATAATTAAAAGTCAAAAGGTTATTATAGCATGGTTTGAATACTTAACAAATAGCAGTCTGAAAATTACAGTTCAACAAATACTATAGGTATTTTTGTTGGACAAAGCTGAACTCTAGAAATTCAGATCTGTGCTTTAATTTGCAAAGTTTATCTCAGCGCTAATCAAATTCAAAAGTTTGTTGTTCTCAACCTTATCACTGTCCAAACCAAAGAACATCATTTGTAAAGGAATTGAGAAAAAGTTAGAAATAGTATAGGGTTTGCAACTGCAATTTAATTATGGGTTCAAGCCGTCCCTCCAGCACTCCCTTGGATCACACTTCTCTCTACAACTCTTCTTGGGCCAAGCGCAATCACGACAAGTTCACACAAATAACATCAAAAGCTGATCATAAAAGCCGACCATACCAACTCGAACAAATGCTGAAAATCTCCTTGCTGCCCCCCAAGGTAACTGCTAGATATCTCACTAGAAGAACCGTATCAGTGGTGTACTTTGAAATGAAAAATTGATGATACAATACATGCAAGTACTCAATGTAACAGCGTTACCATCAAAAATAGGCGACAAGAATTCGGCACCATATTGATTGCGACCACAAGTGATCTCCGTAAGCAACCAAATATATTGATACTCCACAAGGCCTGCATAAGCCATTGCCAAGAATTGCACTCACATCTAAACCAAATGCAAGCACAACTCATTCCTATCCTTGCAGGTTTTGAGTTATCCATAATTATCAAAAATAATCAAACAATTTGCTTGATCCATCTTGAACACTTTAGAAATGACATGTTGCATTTACAATGAAGGAATTAGGCATAGGATGCCTTTGTTTAATCCATGGAATTCAATGGCGCTAAAAAGATGAGCAAAATAAAACAAACAAGAAATAAAAACAACTGGAGCCTCAATCCTTCATTCATTACTAGGTATTAAAGCACATTAGAATATTATTGTCATGTTGCACCATTATGGCCATGTCAAAATGAAATAAGTGAATCTAGGTAGATAAGAAAAAGTGTATCAAAATTGGCCCATCTTGATGTGCTCTATTTTATAAATAAATAAAGGCTCAATAAAAAAATAATGGCAATAATGGCAAGATCGTTCTTGATCCAAAAAAGGACTCAATAAAATATTGTTCCATGAACCATGATAATTTGTTTAATAGCCCATGGGTAGATTATTGGTAACGACCTATTTAATGAGATTGTATAAAGTACATCCCAATGTCTATTTTTTAAATAAGGTATACTTATAGCGTATTGGTGAATTACTAATTAAAAAAATCATACTTCGCTTGTTTTCAGTTTTCAATTAAAACAGAATGATGTATAGTTCAACAACAACAATTTAAAATATATCACGATTCATCAACAAATTTTAACAAAATTAAATAATCTTACAAGCTTCTTTTCAACAACAACAATAAGCCTTTATCCCACTATGTAAGGTCGGTTGCATCAATCCTTTTTCTCCATTGCACCATATTGAGTGTCATATTTTCGTTTAATTCCAATAAACTAAGGTCATTTTTTTTACAATATGCCCAAGTCTTTCTAGGTGTACCTCTACCTTTCCTAACATAGGTTAAGTCTAAAACATCTACTCTCCTAATTGGATCCTCAGATGGTCAGCATTTAATGTAACCAAACCATCTAAGACGACTCTTTCTAATTTTGTCTGCCACTGGAGCAACACCAACCTATCAGGGATATATTCATTTCACATTTTGTCTCTAAGTGTCAGGTCACTCATCCACCTAAGCATTCTCATTTCGGCAAACTTAAATTTGTTTTAAGCTTCTCTTTTAAAGGCCAACATTCTGTGTCATAGAGCATTGCAGGTCTCACCACCATCCTACCAAAATTTTCTTTCAGTTTAAGTGGTACTTAACTTGAATTCTACTAATAACATCCCCCATCTATATCACCATCATTTTGAACAATAGACCGAGATATCTAAAATGTTCACACCTTTTAATGATTTGATCACACATAGGTACTACTACTAAAATTACATTCCATATATTCAGTTTTAGCTCTACTCAAACGAAGGCTTTTAGACTCCAATGAGACATCCATAACTCAAGTTTTTTCCTGAACTCTTTCTCTAGTCTTATCCACAAAAAGAATATCATCAGCAAAAAACATAAACCAAGGTACATCCTTCTGTAAATGTCCAGTAAGATCATCCGATCTCTAATGTAATCCAACTGAAATAGAAAAATTTTTGGTCGATCCTCCTATTCAAAGACAAGTAACAACTCTTGTATTATACGTATCTTTAATGACTAGAATATAAGTCATATCAACACCATTCTTCTCTAGAACTATCCAAAGGATTTCTCTTGGAACCTTAATCTAAGCTTTTTCTAAATAAATAAAAATCATATTTAGATCTTCTTTATTCTCTCTGTATTTCTCAATCAAATCTTTCAATAAATGTATAGCTTCCATAGTAGACCTGCCAAGGATAAATATAAGTTGATTATGAGAAATTTTAATAACACGTCTTAACATATGTTCAATAACCCTCTCCCATAATTTTAAAGTATGGCACAAACTTTGTTGTGAGATATACCAGTTGTTGTGGTATATACATAGAAATAAAATAAAAGAACTATCTTTGACGAAGCGAAAAATAGAACAAGAAAATTCACACCAGAAAACAGTAACACATAGAACAAACAGATTTACGTGGTTCCGCAAATTGCTTACGTCCACGGAGTTGCAAAAGATTTTACTACATGAGGAATTTACACCAGTCGGTCGTCTTGACTTGAAAGAGGAATCTCTCACTTCATTGCTCTCTTCATCTCTCTGTTTTTCTCTCTCTACACCGAAATACACCGGAAAAACTCTACACCGAGATACATCGAAGAAAATAAATTTAGAAGAAAAATAAACATAATTTCTCTTCTGCCACAAGCCACCAAGAAGAAGCAAAGGGAGAGCAATCTTTTTCTTCTTTCTTCTTCCTTCTACCGCAAGGAACTACTGTTTGCACTTCTCTTCCTCTGTCCCGAGGAAACCCGAAGAAAAACACAAAATCATGACTTAGAACAAAAGAGGAGAGTCGTGCTTGGATGTCTTTTATCGTGAACAGGAAGGGAGACATCGTGACTATTCGCTACAGAGGAGCGGTTTGCAAACAGCAGGGTCACGACCTTTCATGAACGGGAGCGGAAGTTCGCGCGACAGAGCAAGAGAGGAAGTCTTCGCGTGTGCATGGGAACGGGCGGACTGAATTGGGCTCCATCTTTAACAAATCTTCCACTTAGAGATTGGTACACAGGCAGCAACATCTCCTTCCTCAAACCGAAATCTTCTACTGGCGGCGTCGCCCTCCTCTTCAAACAAGTATCTTTCAACTCTGCAACTCAAAGCCTCTGTCTTCACTCTAGAAGACCAACTGAAGATATGTATATTTTCAGTTTCTCAAGAGTAACACCCTCAATTAACATATTAGCAGGGTTCAAATAGCCTTGCACCTCCAAGTTATTTCCTAGATTACTCTTGTTTCTGCCTGCAACTCTCACTGTATGGGTAATATTCTATTTTGCTGAAAGTCTTTTTCAACAAGTCTAATCTTGTACCTCTTACTACCATCAAACTCAGTCTTCACCTGGTACACCAAATTATTGTATAATGTTTTCTTCCCTAGTGAAAGTTCTGACAACTCTTATTAACTCAAACTTTCATGTTGCAAGATTTCTTCATTGTTCTGTGGTTCTTCATCATTTATCTGTGGAACAATAGAAATGAGCGCCCCGGACTCACTCTCCTCTTCACTTTCATCATCAACAGAACTATGAACTGCTAGTAATAGTGCATCATGTACTTCTTCAGATACCACATTTGCGTTATCATTTTTCATATTCTTGAGATTTCTGCAGTTCCTCTTTATGCGGACAATCTTGCCACAATTCCAGCAGGTTGTCAGCTGACCAGACTTTGATTTTGATATCCCTCTATTTGAGTTCATGTCATGTCATCTCCCTCTGAAATCAACATTCAGTGTCAAACTCGAACATGAGATCTCTCCAGAACCTTTCCTGCGCACCTACTCAGCCAAAATCAAATCACGAATATCATCACATTTCAGTATAAATTTACGTGCAGAACTGCTAACTACTATCTTCATAGTTTCTCAACTATTTGGCAATATGCCAACAATATTAGCGCACGTATCTCATCATCAAAATCAATTTCAACAGAAGACAATTAATTTGTGATAATATTGAAATCACTCAGGTGTTGAGCAACAAAAACACCTTATGTCATCTTCATATTTAATAACTTCTTTATCAATTACATCTTGTTATTCGCCGATGACTTTTCATACATACCTGATAATGCTGTCATGAGATATGCAATCGTCCTCTCCATGACGACATTGTGTGCAACAAACCTTGATAGGGTCAATCGAATAACCCTCAAAACTTGTCGATCCAACAAATTTCACTCAACCTCATCCATCCTTTTAAGTTTTTTCCCCAAAAATGAAAAATGAAGTGTCTTCTCATAGAGGTAGTCCTCTATCTGCATCCTCTAATAACCAAAATCTGTGTCATCAAATTTCTTGTTCTCTAAAACTTTCACTTCATTTGCAGTCATCATTCTTCCTCAAATCTAAACAAAGCTCTGATATCAGTTGTTGTGAGATATATCAGTTGTTGTGGTATATATATATAAATAAAATAGAAAAACGATCTTTGACGAATCGAAAAATAGAACGAGAAAATTCACAACAGAAAACAGTTACACACAGAACACACCGATTTACGTGGTTCGGCAAATTGACTATGTCCACGGAGTTGCAGAGGATTTTACTACTTGAGGAATTTACACCAGTCGATCATCTCGACTCACAAGAGGAATCTCTCACTTCATTATTATATCTTCTTCTCTCTCTGTTCTTCTCTCTGTACACCAAGATACACTGAAAAAGATAAACTTACAAGAGAAATAAAGCCAAGTTTTCTTCTGCCACAAGCCATCAAGAATAAGCCAAGGGAGAGCAATATTCTTCTTATTTCTTCTTCCTTCTACCGCAAGGAACTACTGTTTGCATTCTCTTCCTCTGTCCAGAGGAAACCCGAAGAAGATCACAAAATCGTGACTTAGAACTGAAGAGGAGAGTCATGTGTGGATGCCTTTTATCATGAACAGGAAGGGAGACGTCGCGACTATTCGCGATAGAGAAGCAGTTCGCGAATAGCAGAGTTGCGACCATTCGCGAACGGGAGCGGAAGTATTCGCATGTGCGCGGGAACGGGCGGACTGAACCAGGCTCCATCCTTAACAAACTTAATTCCTTTATAATTTACACACTTTTGTTCACCCCTTTATTCTTTAAAATGAGGACCAAAATACTCTTCCTCCACTTCTCAAACATCTTGTTAATTTTTAAAACAATATTAAAGCATTTAGTAGACCAAGAAATTCTCAAATCTCCTAAATGTTTTCACACTTCAAGTGGGATATCATCAGGTCCTACTGATTTTCCACATTTGACTTTCTTTAAAGCCTGTTGAACCTCTTTTTTACTACTGCGAAAATAAAAATAAAATATATTATTATTATTAATGATATTAAGATCACTAAGGCCGATTGCATTTTCAGAAACTTTATTGAAAAGTTTATCAAAACAGCTCACCCATTTATGTTGAATATCTTTTTGTAAAAAAAGTACTTTTTAACTTTCATCTTTAATACACTTGAATTAAATCTTTACTTCTCTATTCTCTTTGTTTGGCTAATTTATACATATATTTTTAACCCTCATTAGTATCTAATTTATTACAAAATTCATTAAAAGTAGAATTTTTAGCATCACAAATTATTCGTTTAGACTCCCTGCGAGCTACCTTATATTTTTCTCAATTCTCTAAACTTTTACATTTAAACCAGTTTTTATAATAAAATTTCTTATATTTAATTTTTTTGCACATTATTATTTCACCACCAACAATTTTTATTTATAGGAATTTCCTTTTGATTCTCCAAATACATCTTGTCACTTATTTAATAGTGTTGGCTACTTTATTTCACATAGAATTTGTTTCTTCATGAACATCCAAAATCTTTAAATCTTGAAGTTAACCAGTCAAAATAATTTTATTTGTGTCTTCTAGGTGTCTCAATCTAATTATATGACAATAATTCCTATTATTTCTTATCTTATAACTCTTTATTTTAAAAATCAGAACTAATAATCGATGTTGAGTACTTAAATTCTCACATGAAATAATCTTAAAATCCTTACATTCTCAACTATCTCTTCTTCTCATAAGAAAATAATCAATATTTGTTTTATTAGATTTATTCTAATTAGTAATAATATGTTCATCACTTTTCTTAAATAAAGTATTAGCAATAACAAAATCATACGCTAAAATAAAATCTAATATGACTCGACCTTCCTCATTAATCACTCCAATACCGTAGCCACCATGAATATTTCTAAAATCTTCTATCACTCTACCAACATGTTCGTTTAAATCTCCTCCAATTAAAATTATTTTTTCAAGAGGTATCAATTGTATTAATTTTTAGTTCATTCCATATTTTTTCTTTAAAATCTATATCTAAACCTACTTTAGTTGTATAAGCACTTGCAATATTTAAAATCGTATCATCAACAACAATCTTAAGAGATATAATTTTGTCTTTAATTCTATTAATTTTTACAATATTATTTTTCAAACTCTTATCTATAGAATTTCTAGTGTGACCCCTACCTGAATACCAAAATTTAAAACCTAAGCTATAATAACCCATTTAGTTTCTATTATAACAACTGCATTTCTAGTCTGCCTATTTGAATACCAAAATTTAAAACCTAAGCTATTAATCTCTTTAACCTTTTCTCCAACCCATTTAGTTTATTGAATATATAGAATATTTATCCTATAAACTATAATATTAACTAATTCAATTAATTTACCTGTCAGAGTACTTATGTTTCAAAATTCTATCCTAATATTAGCTTTATGGATTAATTTCTTTACTTGTATCCATCCGCAAATGTGGAAAACCTTGCGTATTTGGCACTACACTCGGGGCATAGGTGTAGAGGCACTTACACACCTTTTACTGTATTCAGGTCATACAGCGTGTCACTTCCAGGGAACGCTCTAACATTTACACAGTGATCTAAAGAATTCATGTTATGTTGTTTTGACAAATTTTATGCTAGTTCTCAACTATCTAATGCAACCTTCCGTTTTTCACATGCGGGGCTTGGGACCCGGAAATGGACGATAAATGTAACAAAATCATCCCTTTGAAACCTATTCAAGCTGATAAATGCCGAAAGACAACTTGAGCTAAAAAAAACAAGTGGGCTCAAAAAATTTAATTTAAATCTAAAGTCCAATTAATTCCAAATGTTCAATTAATAATACCAATATGAAGCTAGAAGGTGGTAATGCCCAGCATAACTTGGCTCCTTCATTACTTGTGAAATTTCTAAGTNGTGGTAATGCCCAGCATAACTTGGCTCCTTCAATACTTGTGAAATTTCTAAGTGAGAAAAGCTTAATAACTATTCAAAAAATGAAAAATTGAAGACTAAATGTTTCTTGGATACAATGTATTCAAGAATCGATACCAAATAAAGAAACATTAGTATAACAAAATTCCAGTCCAAGCATATAATATTTGGTTATATTTCAATAAATTAAGATAACATCAATTAAAAGATAAAAGAAAAGCCTAACTTCATTAATGAAAGAAAAACTCCGATTCTCAGGACAAATAATCGGAGAATCAGAGTTTTTCTTTCATTAATGAAGTTAGGCTTTTCTTTTATCTTTTTATTGATGTTATCTAATCAAGATCAAACTCAAACTCAAGCTCAATATGAGGGTGATTCGAGCCAGACTCTACTCGTTATACTCCAATGCTACAATAATCCACTCATATTGATTATCCTGACCAATCCCAGTATCTTGTCAGTGCTCCTCTAAATCTAACTTTATAAGACAATAAGGAAAAACTAAAACCACAAACAAGTGTGCATATAAGCATTGTTCCTGATCAGCTGTTCTGATGGTTTAATTCACCAAAATTGGATAAACTATTCAACTTCATTAACTATATCAGTGAGATGGCATAGGGATCCTAACCAAAACATTGTTTCCCCAAAACAGCATGCATTCTCAGAACAAATCAAACAACTAAAATATCGAGGGGATTTAAATACATAACAAAAAAATCTTACCTTTTACAAATCTAACACCAAATCCATCTAAATTACATGTATACAACACTAATCTTTTTAAGTACCATCAAAAATACCACCCGCCTGGGGTGTTTAGTTGCGAGTAGGTTTTAGTTTGAATAGGATTCAGTAAATCCTGTAAATCCCGATTTACGAAATCTCGAAGGTTTTAAATCCTGAAAACTGTTTGGTATGTTTAATCGGATTTAAAAGGATTTACAAATCCCACTCTTGCCACACGCCTTAGCTTCTCTAAATCCCGTAAATTCCGCTTCCTACGGGATTTGATACATCCCGGATTTAAGGAAGAAGGCAAAACGGAATTTAAGAATCTGTAGGATTTATGCCATCTTTTTTTGCCGTTTGGCGGGATTTAGCGTAAATCCTGCTTAAAAGCGGCTACCAAACAGCCCCATAAGAAGAACAGAAAAGTAACAAATAGAAGTGATTCGTTATTCGAAATCTAGAGCATAACCATAGAAGCAAACTCCTTAACACACAGAATTAATCATATCTGCCACAGAGGAGCAACTAAAGAAAATCACAGAAATCCAAACAAGAACAGAAAGCCTTATCCATCATCAGAGTCAAAAGTCCACATCTCAAAGGGGAAACGAATAGACGTGAAAAAGGCCTCACAGCTTCTTGGCCTGCTCTAGGGCNGTCCACATCTCAAAGGGGAAACGAATAGACGTGAAAAAGGCCTCACAGCTTCTTGGCCTGCTCTAGGGCCCGAGCATGACCAAAGTGAAAGAGATCGTATATGCCATCGGCGTAAACCCGCACCGGCGGGTCGCTGGCTAACTTCACCTCCTCAGGCTTCGGATTCTCCATTCTGCTATTAGAAGCAAGTTCGGCTCTTTCCAAAGAAAAGTCGCCTCTCATTTATTTGAAAGACGCGGATGGGTTCGAGGCTTCAAAATTCAACCTTTTTCAGGGGCGNAAGACGCGGATGGGGTTCGAGGCTTCAAAATTCAACCTTTTTCAGGGGCGGCGTCCAAATTGGTCGTCTGATTCGGGAAAAAGTATATGAAAGATAAAAAAAAGGGTTTTAGATAACAAGAGAAAATTAATTTTTGAATACTTTAATAATTCAATTATTAAATTTAAATATATTTTAAATATATTACAATTTAATTTTCTTGGATGAGCCTGTTCATCAGATATGGGTTATTTTAATATTAAATCAATTTGACATATTCTTACGAGTTTATTAACTTCATTTTTCTTTCCTCAATAATTATAGATCTAGTGCAAACACAATATGGATGNCATTTATTTGAAAGACGCGGATGGGGTTCGAGGCTTCAAAATTCAACCTTTTTCAGGGGCGGCGTCCAAATTGGTCGTCTGATTCGGGAAAAAATACATGAAAGATAAATAAAAGGGTTGTAGATAACAAGGGAAAATTAATTTTTGAATACTTTAATAATTCAATTATTAAATTTAAATATATTTTAAATATATTACATTTTANTCTTTATTTGAAAGACGCGGATGGGTTCGAGGCTTCAAAATTCAACCTTTTTCAGGGTCGGCGTCCAAATTGGTCGTCTGATTCGGGAAAAAATATATGAAAGATAAATAAAAAGGGTTTTAGATAACAAGAGAAAATTAATTTTTGAATACTTTAATAATTCAATTATTAAATTTAAATATATTTTAAATATATTACATTTTAATTTTCTTGGATAAGTATGAGTTATTTTAATATTAAATCAATTTGACATTTTTTTACGAGTTTATTAACTTCATTTTTCTTTCCTCAATTATTATAGATCTAGTGCAAACACAATATGGATGTACATGTTTTCCACATGGATGCTTCATGATTGATGCACAANGAGCCTGTTCATCAGATATGAGTTATTTTAATATTAAATCAATTTGACATTTTCTTACGAGTTTATTAACTTCATTTTTCTTTCCTCAATAATTATAGATCTAGTGCAAACACAATATGGATGTACATGTTCTCCACATGGATGCTTCATGATTGATGCACAAGTGAAAATGAAAAATATGTGAAATATTTTTGTTTTAATAGAAAGAAAGTGCTATATAAAATTATTAATCCTATTATTTAAAAAATTATTTTAGTGGNAGAGGGTAGAAGAAGGTTAGTGGAGATATGTTAGTATAAGTATATGTTTATGCAATTATAAGTATATGTTTATGCAGGTTTGTATGTTTATGTATTGATATGTGTATGCATGAACATGTATAAGTGTGCAGGTTATAAAATTATGATACATAAAAATTGCATGTTTACTTCAGACAAAATAGACCTATGTTTTATTGAAAAAAATCAATCACTATGTTTACCTATATTAATTCAATTCATGATCCATGTTTAACCCTATGTGATCTTCTCCATTTTTTATGTTAGCTTAGCCCATGCTCATGTTTATTTCGTAAATCTATGTAATGTTCTATCCATGTAAACTGACCAATATGTAACTGTCGCACTAGATGAGTCAGTGGCGGTGTTTTTAGCTCCAGTTAAAATTGAAGAGTATTATAACATCTTATACTATCTTAGTCGATGTTTCATCCCCACTGAAATTAAGTATCTGCCAATCGGGAAAAATTATCTGGCATTGATATTTTTAGTTCATAAATTGAGGAATTACATTCTCACACATCATATTAATGTTATCTCAAGGGTATAGCTCNTAATACACAATTTGGACCAGTAAAATTATTAAAAAATTCAAAACTCAAAATTTTAATTTCCTCTATCCTAATGGTTTGGACACACTTTCACTAACATAACTTCACACTTTCACTAACTTAACTTTCACCTGTATTTTTCTCCATCAAAGGAGCTAAAGTCAATTTTTTTTACCATAACCAACTTCCAACCTTCTTGTAACCACCTAGCCACTTTAATTGGTCACATTAGCAAGCTCTATTTTCANTGTAATTTGACCATAACCACCTTTAAATGCCTCCAAATAAACTTGGAATTTCAATAAAAGTAGTTTTAAATTTATATATACACAATTTGGACCAGTAAAATTATTAAAAAATTCAAACTCAAAATTTTAATTTCCTCTATCCTAATGGTTTGGACACACTTTCACTAACATAACTTCACACTTTCACTAACATAACTTTCACCTGTATTTTTCTCCATCAAAGGAGCTAAAGTCAATTTTTTTTAACATAACCAACTTCCAACCTTCTTGTAACCACCTAGCCACTTTAATTGGTCACATTAGCAAGCTCTATTTTCAAAATGGATTGAACCATTGGATTTCTTATTATCCTCAAAATGAGGCTCACTTGTAATTTTTCCACTAGTACCATAACTACCATAATTTGCCAAATCACAAAATACCCTCATTTTTTCTAAAATCTCCCTCCATGTCCCTCATTTGAAATTTTCCCCAAATCCCTTAACTCTCTTTGCCTCCAAGCTCCTTCATAACATCCTCACTCTCTCAAAACCTACCCCAAACCACTCCTAAGTCGTGATTCCACTCTCTTGANTAGTACCATAACTACCATAATTTGCCAAATCACAAAATACTCTCATTTTTTCTAAAATCTCCCTCCATGTCCCTCATTTGAAATTTTCGCCAAATCCCTTAACTCTCTTTACCTCCAAACTCCTTCATAACATCCTCACTCTCTCAAAACCTACCCCAAACCACTCCTAAGTCGTGATTCCACTCTCCTGACCAAAATCCTCCTTCTCACTTCTCCCTCTTGGTTTTCCTCTCCTCATCCACCACTTTTCCACCATTAAACCCAGAGCCTCCATCATCTTTCCACCACAAAATCAAGCAAGGGAGATCCATGAAAAGTAAAAAGATCACCAATAGAAAGAAAGGTAAATTTGCACACCATCTTACCATTTATATTCAATAACTTTGCATGAAATTAAAACCATGAAATCATCTCTCTCTAATTCAAAGGTTACATGAAAATTAACCATGGAATTAATGTTAGTTCATGAATTAGGTTATGATGTTAATTATTATTATTATTATTATTATTGTTATTATTATTAATATTATTTTACATTGTAAATCATCGGGCTTCTCTTCCCTTTGCATTGTATTATGTGTATGTCATGGTAAATCATCGAATTTTTGTTCATTTTTTTCTTTTCTCCTTCCTTTATCTTCTNTTACATTGTAAATCACCGGGCTTCTCTTCCCTTTGCATTGTATTATGTGTATGTCATGGTAAATCATCGAATTTTTGTTCATTTTTTCTTTTCTCCTTCCTTTATCTTCTTGGTCAAAACCCTAGCACCCTAAAGTCACCTGGTCAAAACTTCAAAGCCACTAAACTCGCCCTAATTAAAACATTAACTCAATAATCTATTCAAAACCTAATCTAAACTTACAAAACTCCACTTAAATCATCAAAACTTTGACATTAATCCCATTTTCCCACCATAATCTATCAGTCCCCACCATAACCTATCATAATTTCACTAAACCCATCCTATCCGATATTAATTGAATTAAGCTCGCCCTAATCCAAATTTTAATCCACAAAGCTCCTCCTAGCCTAGCACTAATGCACTAAACTCCTTCTAACCAAGCAATAATCCTCATTTACCCTCCTAAACGGAGCACTAACACATTAAAATATCATGCCAATGACTTATGCATTAATCAACACATTAATTAACTCAGTTAACACATTAAGTAATTAATTAACTTATTAATGAACCAATAAACATACTAATTAAACCAATTAACACCTTTAATAAACTAATTAATTAACTAATCAAGCCAGTATTCAACCTATTATCACACTAATTAACTCATTCACTCCTTAATTTACTCGCCAACTCATTTATTAACCTATTAACATCTTAATTAAATCACTAATGCATAAGCCAACTCATTAAGTATTTAACTAACTCATTAAGCAACCAATTAACCTATTAAGTCATTAATTTATCTATTTTACCCATTAACCCACTCACCTAAGGTGCTCTTTTACCGTACCCAATTTTTAAAACAAAGAAGTAAAATATACTAAGATGGGAGGGGAGGGTAGAAGAAGGTTAGTGGAGATATGTTAGTATAAGTATATGTTTATGCAAGTATAAGTATATGTTTATGCAGGTTTGTATATTTATGTATTGATATGTGTATGCATGAACATGTATAAGTGTGCAAGTTATAAAATTATGATACATAAAAATTGCTTGTTTACTTCAGACAAAATAGACCTATGTTTTATTGAAAAAAATCAATCACTATGTTTACCTATATTATATCAATTCATGATCCATGTTTAACCCTATGTGATCTTCTCCATTTTTTATGTTAACTTAGCCCATGCTCATGTTTATTTTGTAAATCTATGTAATGTTCTATCCATGTAGACTGACCAATATGTAATTGTCGCACTAGATGAGTCAGTGGCGGTGTTTTTAGCTCCAGTTAAAATTGAAGAGTATTATAACATCTTATACTATCTTAGTCGATGTTTCATCCCCACTAAAATTAAGTATCTGCCAATTGGGAAAAATTATCTGGCATTTATATTTTTAGTTCATAAATTGAGGAATTACATTCTCACACATCATATTAATGTTATCTCAAGGGTATAGCTCCTAAAGTACTTGATGACTCATCCTACATTGGTTGGACGATTAGCTAGATAGACCATGATGCTATCACAGTTTAGTGTTTCATGTGTCCCTCAGCGAAGAGTCAAATGGTAGGCTTTGGTTAACTTTCTAGCATCTCACTTGATTCCTTATTGATTCGCAGTTGACCGATGAGTTTCTCGATGAGCACTTTTTGGCCTTCAAATCTCTTGAGTGGGAATTATAATTTAATGGGGTATCTTCCTTGAAGCAAGGACCATAAGGATCTCTCTTAAAAGTACAAATAAAGATCAGATTGATCTTCGTATCCCCAAAGTAGGGTATTCTTCACTATTTTTATATCTTGACAAAACTATTTATGAATAACTAGGTAGATCATGAAGACTTGATTCTTGAGTTGGAAATTGCCATCCATATGACTACCAAAAAGATTAAAGTATAAGGAGACTGACAACTCATAATCAACCAAGTATTGGGGGCATATAATGTCCTCGAGCTTGATCTCTTAGCATATCATAAAAGATTCATGGCATTGCTAGAGCACATTCCTAATGTGACTTTGATCAAAATACCTCATTACCTCAATGGCAAAGCCAACGTTCTTGCAAAGCTAGCCAAAAAAACTATCAAGTTCTATTAAGAATCATATGACAATAGTGATACAAAATGGAAGTGATTTGTTATCAGCTCTTATTAGCACTTCAGAAGCCTCCCTGTTGGGTGATAAAAGCATAATTCCTTACGCTTTTGATGAGTCATATGTTGATTATCACCAAGTCTTCATCACATATTTGACAAAGGGAATGCTCCTCAATGATCGCTCCTTGGCCTCTCAAATTCAAAGGAGTGCACTCCATTTATTATTATGATCATATGTTTTATTGATCATATGTGTATATTTGCTCTTTTGATCATATGTGGCTCGGATAGGTCAATATGAATGAAGCCAAAAAGATCATGGCTAGAGTTCATGCGGGCATTTTTGGGTCCCATCAATCAGGTTTAAAGATGAAAATAAAATTTAATCAGATTGTCAATTATTGATCTTTAACGACCCTTGATTGCAAGGAATATGTTAGGCGGTGCTATCAGCACCAAGTGTTTTGCCCCCTGCTGATACACCAAAATAATGTACAATTTTATGTATTCATTTTATGTTTAAATTTGGTGATATTTCACTTTAAAGAAGAGTATTTTCATATTTTATTGCAGATATATTGATTTTAGGCATTTGGAGCAAAAAGTAGCAAAAAAGAGAAAATTTGGAGCCAAAATGGATTTTTTTTAGCATCCTAGCATGAGAGGCGCCATTTTACAGAGAGCTGGCGCCTGAGGTGCTAGATGTGCCATTTTATAGAGAAGCAGCACCAAAGGCACCAAAATTGGTGTCAGAGGTGCCAAAATTCAGAGAGCAACGCAAACTTCAGTAGGCTGGCGCCGAGGCACCAAAACTGGCGCCAGAAGTGTTAGAGATGAATTAAGATGGAGTTAGGAGGTTAGTGACTCTTTTTGAGTGGTTTTAAAAGATCAAATCAATTCAAACAACCCATGAAGTGATTCAATACATCTAGACACTTTGGAAAAGCTCTTCAATGAAGAGATATGTCTCTTAGATGAAGGGACTCTTCTCTTGGTGTGAAGAGGTGTGCCTTTTGGGAAAAAAAGAGGGAATTTTGAATTCTTTTTGAAATGAAGGTTGGCCCTAATTAAAAGAGAGAGGAGTCTAGAAGAAGAGGGGGGCAAGAGGTTTAAAGAGAAGAGGGTGGCGTGAGAGAGAGGTCTTGGGAGAAGAGAGGATTTTCTCAAGAATTGTAGAAGGAGAGGGAAGGTAAAAGATTTCTTCTCCACTACATTTCTAAGAGATAATTGAGGGTTATTGTAAAGAGAGAAAGTGCTTAAAGGAAACTTCAAGGGATTTGCTTGAGAAGGAGTGTGAGATAATTTGTGNAAAGAAGAGAGAAGGTAAAAGATTTCTTCTCCACTACATTTCTAAGAGGTAATTGAGGGTGATTGTAAAGAGAGAAAGTGCTTAAAGGAAACTTCAAGGGATTTGCTTGAGAAGGAGTGTGAGATAATTTGTGTTTTCTTTTCTTTGTTTTGTAAACTTGTTTTTATATATATATAATCTATATTTTGTCATATCCTTTTCATGAATTTTAAGTAGTCTTTTTTATCTTTCTCCTTACAATGAGATATGGTTTTGTGAAAAACTAATTTTGTTATGTAAGATTTTAAATGNCTTTCTTTTCTTTGTTTTGTAAACTTGTTTTTATATATATATAATCTATATTTTTTCATATCCTTTTCATGAATTTTAAGTAGTATTTTTTATCTTTCTCCTTACAATGAGATATGGTTTTGTGAAAAACTAATTTTGTTATGTAAGATTTTAAATGTCAATAAATTTTGATGATTCAAAATTTGATCTTCATTTACTTTTTGATTTGCCCAATTGAAATATTAAAATTTGTTGAGAAACATAAGATCTAAAAGGGTAAAGCTTTCTACAATAAGGTAAGAGTCACATTCAATTCATGGGTAAGAGTCACATCAAGTTTTTAGGGCCGTTGCCGGGGAGTAATGGTAAATTGCTTTATAATTTAGAACATTTTATTTAAACTAAAAAACTTATTGTAGTTTAATTAAATATTATTATATTATAGTGTTTTTGATTATTTTAATTTCTTATTATATTTGTGTTTGCGTAGTTTAAGATTAGTAGGTTTAGTACCATACGATTCAGAGTTAGAAAGAAATATTAGAAAAATTCAAAAACAACAAAAAGAGATAGATAATTTGAACAAAATGGCTACAAGCTTAAATAATTCNGTATTTTTGAAAATTTTAGAAATTTAAAATTTTATTTTTAATACTTCAATTTCTTTTATTAAGCACCGATTAAACAGAGAAGGCCGCGCCTCAGCACCAGAGGCCACACGCTTAAGCGCCAGTGGCAGTTATTGGATGAGTAAATTTGGTTTTACGAATTTTGAAGAGGTTTTTGAGGCACCTATTGGCTTAATAGATGGATACAACCACCATGGACGAAAATTATTGCAAAAGGATGCATCTCTTGGGGAAATACATCAAATCATGACACATNCTTTTTTTTCGAGTCCTTTTTGTGTTTTTATTTTTTTATTATTTTCAAACTCGGGATCATAAGGCACAAGTCTTGCAGATCCTTTGTTTTGCATACGCAACACAACAAAAAATNTTACTGTAGCTCTGCAATTAGCAGGTCGTTCGATAACATACCCTAAAGGAGTTATAGAAGATGTCCCAGTGAAGTGGATCAATTGATCTTTCCTGTTGATTTCATTGTGCTAGATATGAAAGAAGATAAAAAAATACCTATCATTTTGGGGAGACCTTTCCTAGCCACAGAAAGAGCAATGATAGATGTGTAGAAAGGGGAATTAACAATGCACGTCAATAATCAAACTGTTACTTTCAATATTTCAAGATCAATGAAATATCCTGCAAAAGGTAAAGATGATGAATGTTATAGGATGAATGTTATAAGATATCTAAGTGAATGTCATTTCAAAACAACTTATGAAGAAAATTTTGAAGAAAAAGATTCGGAACACGTGCAAGAAGAGGGATTAGATCGATGCAAAGAACTTTTTAAGGAAGATTTAAACTGTGTTCGAGAAAGTTTTGAAATTTTGGACACGATAGACAAAGATAAATCATTTTATCTATCAATTGAAAAACCTCCAGAACTTGAGTTGAAGTTACTTCCAGAACATTTAAAATATGCCATTTTAGGAGATTCTTCTACTTTAACAGTTATAATTTCCTCAATATTAACGATGGGAAAAGAAAAAAAGTTGATGAAAATTTTGAAAAATTTTAAAAAAGCCTTTGGATGGACAATTGCTGATATTAAAGGAATCAGTCCTTCAATTTGTATGCATAAAATTCATATGGAAGAGAACTGCATATCCGTGAGTTGATCCTCAAAGGAGACTGAACCCTGTTATGAAAGAAGCTGTTAAGAAAGAAATTTTAAAGTGGTTAGATGTTGGAATTATCTACCCTATTTCAGATAATGTATAGGTTAGTCCAATTCACTACGTTCCTAAGAAAAGAGGAGTAATTGTAACTGTGAATGAACATAATGAATTAATACCTATTAGATAAGTTACAGGGTGGTGAGTATGCATTGATTATAGAAAATTAAATCTTGTCACTTGGAAAGATCATTTTCCATTACCCTTTCTATTAAATGTTGGATAGACTAGCTGAGCATAAATACTTTTATTTTTTGGATGGATATATTGGTTATCACCAAATACAAACATCTCTTGAGTATCAAGGAAAATAACTTTTACCAGTTATGGTACTTTTGCTTTTAAAAGATGCCCTTTGGTTTATGTAATGCCCCTGCTATATTTCAAAGATGTATAATGTCAAGTTTTTGTGATTTAATTGAAAAAGGGATTGAAGTATTCATGGATGATTCTTTAGTGTTTGGAACTTCATTTGACTCATGCTTAGATTATTTATCTAAAGTTCTTAAGGGTTATGAAGAAACAAATTTAGTCCTTAACTGGGAAAAATGTCAATTTATGGTAGTAGGAGGAATTGTATTAGGTCATCAAATATCAGAAAATGGTGGAAGTAGATCCTGGTAAAATTCAAGTGATCACTAATTTATCTTATCTAACAAATGTAAGGGAAATTAGGAGTTTTTTATGATATGTTGGATTCTACAGGCGATATATTAAAGACTTTTTAAAGATTGCTAAGTCTTTATGTCATTTACTAAAGAAAGATGCAATTTTTAATTTTGATGAAGAATGCCTAAAAGCTTTTAATTTATTAAAAGAAAATTTCGCCGTACCAATTATAGTTTCAGCAAATTGGGGAAAACATTTTGAATTGATGTGTGATGCTAGTGATTATGCTATAGGAGTTGTTTTAGGACAAATATACGATAAAATTTTCAAAGTAATTTACTATGCTAGTAAAACTCTTAATGGAACTCAAATCAATTATACAACAACTAAAAAAGAGTTATTAGCAATAGTATATGATTTTGATAAATTTGGATCATATTTAATTGGAACTCATTGTGTAGTGCATACATATCATTCTGCTATTAAGTACTTAATGAAAAAGAAGGATGCTTAAACCTAGACTTATAAGATGGATTTTTCTTTTGCAAGAATTTTATTTTGAAATAGTAGATCGAAAGGGGACTGAAAATCAAATTGTTAATCATTTGTCTAGGCTTGAGTTAGAAAACCATTCTATTTTGAAAAAAAAATTAATGAACTTTTTTCCAGATGAAAATTATTCACTATTAATGAGTGGCATGTTTCGTGGTATGTTAACATTGTGAACTTTATTCTTAGCGATATTATACCCTATAGAATGACATACCAACAAAAGAGGAAATTTATTTTTGAAGCTAAGACTTATTTTTGGGATGACCCATTTTTATATAAATAAGGAAAGGATATCATTATTTGAAGATGTGTACCATTAGAAGAAACTTATAAAATTATCCAAAAATATCATAATTCTGATTTTGGGGGACATTTGGTGCTGATAAAATAACATATAAAATTTTACAATCTGGATTCTATTGGCCTACAATTTTTAGAGATGCTTATCAAAACTCGTGATAGATGTCAATGAGTAGACAATATTTCTAGATGAAATAAGATGCCCCTTAAATATATGCTAGAAGTTGAAATATTTGATGTTTGGGGATTAGATTTCACGAGACCATTTATACAATCTTTCAAAAATTTATATATTTTGTTAGCAGTGGACTATGTATCAAAATGGATAGAAGCTGTTGTTTTACCTCGATGTGATGCTCAAAGTATTGCCAAATTTTTGAAAATGAACATATTTTATAGATTTGGGATACCGAGAGTTATCATTACTGATGGGAGATGTCATTTTAGAAATGACATAATGGAGAAGTTATTAAAGAAATATCATATAAATCATAGGATTGTTACTGCTTATCAATCCTCAAACAAGTGGTTTGGCTGAATTATCCAATCAAGAAATTAAACGAATTATGGAAAAATATGTGAATCCAACAGAAATGGATTGGTCAGTCAAACTTGACTATGCTTTGTGGGCTTATAGGACTGCATACAAAACTCTTATAGGAATGTCCCAATATAGGCTAATATTTGGGAAAGCTTGTCACTTACCATTTGAAATTGAGCATAAAGCATATTAGGCGATTAAAGAGTTCAATTATAATTTGAAAGATGTTGGTGAGAAAAGGATGTTACAATTAAATGAGCTTGAAGAGATAAGGAATGAATCTTATGAGAGTGCTAGGATTTATAAAGAAAAATTAAAATAATTAAAGAGTTCAATTATAATTTGAAAGATGCTGGTGAGAAAAGATTATTGCAATTAAATGAATTAAAGAGTTCAATTATAATTTGAAAGATGCTAGTGAGAAAAGATTGTTACAATTAAATGAACTTAAAGAGATAAGGAATTAATCTTATGAGAGTGCCAAAATTTATAAAGAAAAAATGAAGATATGGCATGACAGAAGGATTGTTACTATTTCAGCCAGGGCAACAAGTTTTGTTATATAATGCAAGGTTAAGATTATTTCCAGGCAAACTAGGGTGGATGGGTCCATTTGTTGTGATAAAAGTTTATCCTTATGGAGCTGTGGATATTAAAGATCCTAAGTCTGTTTAAAGTTAATGGACATAGATTGAAACCTTATTTTATAGGGGATCAAAATAAATTTAATCATGAAATGATGTTAGGTTAGCCAGAATAAGCACTGGTTATGTCGCGCAAACGACGTAAAACCAAGCGCTTTGTGGGAGGCAACCCATAGTTATTAGAGTGTTTTTATTTTGATTGTTGTTTTGTGTGTGATTAAGAAAATTTGGGTAGTATTTTTGAAACTATTATGTGTTAGTGAAGATTTTAAGAGTTTATTTAGTGACCAAAACTTGTTAAAAAGAGAATTTGGATGTTTAGTTGACTAGTACAAAAATGTGCACTGGCGCTTAAGCGCAATACTTTAAACATATGTCTGAAATTAATATTTTATAAGGTTTAACCACCAACTAGTTTGTAAAAATGTACCAAGGCAGTTTCTAAACTTGTCTAAGAGTTATTGGAAGGATTTAGGCCTATAAATAGAAGGTTTTGTGAAGGATTTTCACCCCATATCATTTCTAGCCCTAGAAGTCTAAGAGAAAGTGAGATTTAGAGAAAATGTCTTCATGGGAGATGGATTTGAAGAAGAAGGAAGAAACCATGAGGAAGAGGTTCATTAGTCAAAGTGCACAAGAGATGTATAACAATTTCTTAGTCGTTAGTATTGAAGGGATATCAAAGAAGATCAACAAAATTGGGAATACTATGGCTTTATTGAAGTCCAAGGTACTTGAGTTGCATGCACATCTAGAGCTTATTGGATGGGAATTGAAGATGCAATTTAGCCACATAAGTTATATAAAGGAAGCGGATAATGTGATGTTCATAAAGCTGAAGTGGATGAAGAAGATAGTATCAGCGCTCGTCACCACCATCCATTTTATCAACTCTATATTCCTGGAGAGACTAATGAAAGACAAGAATTTGTTCCTTCGAATGAAGAATGAAATTAAGTTTAGTGTTAGAATTTGTGTGTTAGAAGTTATTGTTGTTTTTAATTGGTTTAGTGTTTAAGTCTTTTTTTTTAGTATTTATGACTTCTTATATGTGTTTGATTGTCAAATGATTGTTATGTATTTGTATTTAGGAAAATTTTATCATCCAAGACTATTTGGAGTGAGAATTAACTGTTTAAAGGTATTTGCACTTATTTGTGAATTAATATAAGTTTGTTTGTGTGAAAACTTGTGTTATTTTTAGCCTCAAATTAAAATAGTTATTATAGAGAATTTTAAGAGAAGGGGGTTATAAGAAGTTGAAATTAGTCATTTAAGTGCTATGAGACCATTTAGGGGTGGTTTACTTAGGCAAATAGTGCATTTACTTTAATTTGAAAATTTTAAAAATCATGCACTAGCGCCTAAGCACCACATCTCGCGCTTAGGCACCCGCCTAGCACGAGCCAGCTTGAGAGGCAGGTGCCTAAGCATCATTTACCCGCGCTTAAGCACCGGTTCACGAAAACTGGTTTGCAAACAGTTAAAAGTGAAATTTTAGCCCAAAAATCACCATTTTTAACGCCACCGTCACCTTCAACCTCTCGAGTTCATAATTTTTTAGGGCTAAGGCACATCTAAAGTGAAGATTTCTTGGTGAAATCAAGTGAAATTTGCTAGATCCAAGTTTTTTGAGGTAAGAGCTTTACTTTTATGCAAAAAATTTTGGATTTTCACTATGTATTTTGAGCACATTTGGAGAAATTTAAAATTTCACTATTCATGGTAAAGATGAGAAAAAAATCTATGGAATTTGCATGGGAAGTGTAGTTTATACTTTGGAGGTTTAGTTTAGTAATTTATACTTAATTTTTGAAGTTATTTTTGGAATTTATAAAATTTGTAGAATGACACCAAGAATGGAGAAGAGAAAAGGAAAGAGCCATTTTGATTCAAGTAAATTTGTTAGTTTGAGGCTCAGGATCAGTATAGTGATGCGTTGTAATCACGAAAACTGATTCAGAAGCGGCGTTTTAGGAATCCAGGTGGAGACGTAGAGGATTTGATTGTTCACCGACATTGGAAACGATTCTGTTGTTTCTCTGCTGTGGCGGTTATTTTTGTTGTTAGGGAGTTTTAAGAAAACCTTCCTGAGGCTAAAGATAATAGAGTCATGGTTTGAGAAAAGTTGGTACATTTTTCACCGGAGGTAATCAACTTGTTTTATCATCTGCCACCTGATACATTATGTTTTTATGCAAATTATAGTCCGACTGAAGCAGAGTTAGACGAGATTATTTCTTACTTGACTGTTGGAAAAATACTTTGAAAGATCACTAATGAGAGGAGAGTCAACTTCCCAACTTCAAAGTTATATGCATCTCCAAAGGCCTGACACTATTTTATTTCTGCTCTTCTTCTACCAAAAAATCATCTCAGTGAAGTGACCAGAGAGAGAGCAACGTTAAATTATTATATTCAGGAAGGAAAGCTCATCAACATAGGAGCTTTGATTTGTTGGACTATCATCAGTTCTGCCACTATTGTTATTACTGTAGACTGGGATTTGCTTCCTCGATCTTTTTTTTGTGTGATCAAGCTAGAGTTAAATATAATAGTTGAGAGGAAGTGTTGTTACCTCTAAAGCCCATCACTAAGTGGAATGTGAAGACTTATTCTGAGCATTCTATTTTTGGCTGGAGAGGAGGATTTTCTAGGAGTTGTGGAATGGAGACGTCTATTGCTTTTACATCTAGACAATTTACCTCACGTGCTTCTACATCTAGAGGTGAGTCTACTGAGACCCAAGATCAATTATTGCAGAGGATGATAGATCATACTAATTTTACTGTTGATAAAGTTCAGAATTTAAAGCGATTTATAGAGCATACTGATAGGTATAGTAGGAGAAAGAGTGATTATGAAGAGAAATTCCACTCATCTCTGAAGAACCTAATTAGGTGTGACCCAGGAGTGCAATTTCTTCCATATCCTTGATATCCTAATTATGAGCCTGCAGAAAAGTGGTATAGCAGTGTTTTAGAAGATGAGTAAAATTAAGAGATTTTTATTTTTGTAATATGTTTTAGACTACGTGCTTTGGACTTGAGATTTGTGATGTGTTGTTTATTTTTATGTTGTGGACTATGTGGTGTGGTACTGCAACATTTACATCTTTGTGCTGATATGTACTATGTATTGTGTTTTGGACTTTTGTATTTTATTGTTATTATGATGTTTGTGTTAGTTATTAGNCAGTGACTAATCTTATGCTTGTTTACTGAATTTGTGGCTAGGCTGGGAGGATACCGGCTCTCACTTCGGAGCTCCCACTTTCCCCTTGCCTGAGGGCTAACATCTCCGCTTCAGTACTCAAACAATATAACCCAATTGGAGATTTTAGTCTGTCACCCTAAAATCTCCAATTCTACGCCCATCAAAGTATATTTCCCTGTTTGTTTGCATTCAACTCCCATGAACTTAACCATCCATGGAATCTAAATATGGTTCTACTTTGTTGAGAATTACACAGCCCTCTCGGGTCTTAATGCAATTACAATGAATTTCAATACTACAACAGACCTTTATTGTAATGTAAATAAAGTGCAAGTAAAAACCATCACATTTATATATAAATCCGCTTCTAACATGCATCACAAATCCTAAACATGAATTGTACTCATTACAAAAGAAAAGTAAAATGAAAACAATGACATAATCTTCTCATACCATTATTTCTAAAAAAGAAGAGAGTGTAAGAGAAATACATCATAAAGCACGAAGAAAATACAACGAAAAACTTCATTTCATCAAAGCAAATCCACTAGATAAGTGTTTACAAAACCATAAGATAATGGCATACCATTATTTTCAAACAAGAAGAGAGAGTAAGAGAAGCCCATCACAAAGCACGAAGAAAACACAACGGAAACTTACTAGATAAGTGTTTACAAAACCATAAGATAATGAAGAACACAATACTTAGCTTTTTCCCTTAAAACTTCATTTAACCAAAGCAAATCCACTGAATAAGTGTTTACAAAAATCAAAAGATAATGAAGAACACAATACTTAGTTTTTTCCCTTTGAACAAAGAAGAAAATCTCTCCCATAAAGTCTCCTGTGATCCATACAATGCTAGAACATCTCCTTACAAATCCTCTCAAAATCTCCTCTCCAATCTCTCCAAAAGGGTAGAAATCNAGGAAATCTCTTCCACAAAGTCTCCTACAGATCCATGCAATGGTAGAACATCTTCTTACAAATTCTCTCAAAATCTCCTCTCCAATCTCTCCAAAAGGGTAGAAATCTACAAATCTACTTCTATTCTAAAAACCCTAAACTTTCTCCACTCATTTCCTAACATTCCTCTCACAAAAAAAACCCATTTTCTAACTTAAATTCTTTCTTTTAAAGTGTAGGGACGAAGTTTGAGGAGTTGCCACATGAATCCTTTGAAAAAGCGTCCAAATACGTTGAATTTCGGCCCATAACCGCCAAAAGTCGGTCCATAGTCGTCACGGCCGCCGTCGGCAGGCTCGTGGGCGCTGTTGGCAAGCTTTTTTGTCATTTTTTGGTCTTCTCGGGTAAATCTTGTCGTCGGCTCCGTTTTGTGCGCCGTCGGTGAGCAGACTGCGGAGCTCCACCGTTTGGCTCCATTTGACTCTGTTTTAGCTCAGTTTCGCCCAATTTCAGTTGCGTTGTGTTCCTAACAGATAGCCCTACAAAATAAGCATGAAAATAACCTTCCTTTAATGTGTAATCTTATTCAAAAATATGCAAGAAGTGTAAAAGATATTAAGCGTCGAAAGACTTATCGAAAGGTGACAGGGCAAAATTTTATTTCTTGCTCATTTTTGCTCCAAATTGCACCGTTNCATGCAAGAAGTGTAAAAGATATTAAGCGTCGAAAGACTTATCAAAAGGTGACAGGGCAAAATTTTATTTCTTGCTCATTTTTGCTCAAAATTGCACCGTTTTTGCATCTTTTTGCTCCAATGACTATAATTCATCATACCTGCAACAAAACATCAAAAATACCCTTGTTTAATGTGAAATATCATAAAAAATAATGTAAAATAAGTATGAAAATCTAAACATATTTTCCTTTGGTCACCTGACCATAAAAATCTATTAAAGCTCCTTTCCAGGTGCAGTTGAGTGCTTCTTTTCATCCCAAACATTTGCAAAATATATTGTGGGAAAGTGGTTAAGATGCTCCTCAGTAAAGTGATCCTACCTCCATTAGAAAGGATGGAATTCGTCCAGTAGCTCAGCTGAGCATCTACCTTGGCAATAACTTGATCAAATTGTACATGCTTAACTCTTCCTTTAATGAGAGGAACACCAAGATAGCAGAAGGGAGTGGAGGCAGAGGAAACCCCAATAACTTCATTTTTCCAGTGTTTAAGATGCTCNGTTTAATGTGAAATATCATAAAAAATAATGTAAAATAAGTATGAAAGTCTCAACATATTTTTCTTTGGTCACCTGATCATAAAAATCTATTAAAGCTCCTTTCCAGGTGCAATTGAGTGCTTCTTTTCATCCCAAACATTTGCAAAATATATTGTGGGAAAGTGGTTAAGATGCTCCTCAGTAAAGTGATCCTACCTCCATTAGAAAGGATGGAATTCGTCCAGCAGCTCAGCTGAGCATCTACCTTAGCAATAACTTGATAAAATTGTACATGCTTAACTCTTCCTTTAATGAGAGGAAAACCAAGATAGCAGAAGGGAGTGGAGGCAGAGGAAACCCCAATAACTTCATTTTTCCAGTGTTTAAGATGCTCCTTAATTCTGTAGCTAATGAATTCATATATATAAAGGTTGTGGTTTTATCTTTACCAAAAATTTCCCCTAATCCACCTTCAAGAGACTAAAATATAATATGTTAAAAAATGTACAATTAGGGATATAAATATGATTATAAAAAATAATTACTTATCCTAAATTTTAAAGAATTTATTANATAAAGGTTGTGGTTTTATCTTTACTAAAAAATTCCCCTAATCCACCTTCAAGAGACTAAAATATAATATGTTCACAAATGTACAATTAGGGATATAAATATGATTATAAAAAATAATTACTTATCCTAAATTTTAAAGAATTTATTATTTGATGCAATTTTCATTTTTCTCTAAAATATAAATACTCAAGATAAAGACATTTTATAGCTTTGAACTCTATAATTGTGAACTAAGGAAAATAAGGGTTTATCATTGACTCAAAATGTCGATAATACAAATTTGAGCACACAACTTAAATTTTAAAATATAATGAAAAGATAAAATAAATTCAACCCTTTTAACATGTCCACCCTTAAGCTTTTTATGAATGTGAAGGTTTTNCGACTCAAAGTGTCAATAATACAAATTTGAGCACACAACTTAAATTTTAAAATATAATGAAAAAATAAAATAAATTCAACCCTTTTAACATGTCCACCCTTAAGCTTTTTATGAATGTGAAGGTTTTTTATGAGTTCATGCTTTGAGAATAAAATGAAGTCATTACATTGTAAATAATGATTCTAGTTCTATAGGCATGTATGGTTGCATAAAGTTCTTTGTTGTACAAATGCAAAGTAGTCTCATGTAAAATTTATCTCTCTCTTTTTGAAAGTTCCTTAGACATTAAGTTATTATGTTAGAGGTAATAATCTTCTTATATTTTTTCAAATCCTTGGACATGAAGTTATTATAATAGATTTTATAATAATATTCTATTTAGTTAAAATTTATCATTTCATTGATTAAGATTGTTAGTACATGTGATTACTTGTTTTACTAAAAAGCTATGTTATAATTAAGTTACAACATGGTTTGTGAGTTACTCATAATACATACATTTTTAATTTATTTATTTTGAAAATATTTATGTAGATTTCATGATGAAGCAATAGCTGGCTAATATTTTTATGGAAATAACTATTGAAGCATATCAATTGTCTCCAAATCTTTGAAGATTTTGGCCAAGAAAGTAAGAAGAAGAATTTATGCTCATGTGGTCTCATTTAAACTTTGAATTTGGAACCAAACAAATAAGGAATGTATATTTTGGACAAAAGACGGAGGAAGTAAAAGTCATATACTTGTTACATAATTCAAAATTTGAATTTTGAGGTAATCTCATTTCAAATGTAATGATTTTGGCCATGCATGAAGGATCCATAGAATATCATCCAGGACATGCAATCAAGCTATAAACTTGAATTAAGTACATGAGCGGAGTTTCAAATTTTTAATTTTATTAGGAAAGACATAAGAGAAGGTAAAGTTGAACCAAGCATGCAATCAAGCTTGAGTTAAGTGATTAAATGCTTGGAGGAATTTCTAAAGATATTTATGAAAATTTNCACATGGGCGGAGTTTCAAATCTTTAATTTTATTAGGAAAGACATAAGAGAAGGTAAAGTTGAAGCAAGCATGCAATCAAGCTTGAGTTAAGTGATTAAATGCTTGGAGGAATTTCTAAAGATATTTATGAAAATTTAAAGTTTAATTAATTATTTTAATGTTATAGATTATTTTGGTTCCCTCTCTTTCTTTTATTTTTACCTTATAATATTATATAAAGGGTAGCACCCTCATTTAATGAAGGTGATTAATGATGTATAAAAATTAGGAGATTTTGTATAATCTCTCTCCACTTTGCATGCACTAGCACCAAAAATTTTTTTTTCAAATTAAGATAAAACTACTCCTTAAAGTAGCACAAATTAAAAATTACAACATTTCTCTTTATATTGCAACANGTAATCTCTCTCCACTTTGCATGCACTAGCACCAAAAAAACTTTTTGCAAATTAAGATAAAACTACTCCTTAAAGTAGCACAAATTAAAAATTACAACATTTCTCTTTATATTGCAACATACAACAAAGTATTTATATCACTCATTCAATTATAATCAAATAAATAAAAAAGTAACATCAAATGGCTTGAAATTTTGAAAAAATATTAATGTTAAGGTGGTCCCAAACACATCATTCTCTTAACAAACATAGACCTTGGTATTCTCTTGTTCTTTTTTTCATGAGCGGTTCCCCGTATTATCACTTCATGGCTCTTAAAATCAATTATGTAATCCATAATACCTTCAACACAAACCAAATAAAAAAAAACTCAGGTTAGCTTAAAATAATAGGCAAGTTGAATTTCATAAGATCTATAATGGTTTACAAGTTATAAAATAGACAAAATTTTAACCATTCATTTTTGAGATGACACTGGAGACCCTTTGTCTGCAATGGCTGCAGCTCATGTTAGCTTTCATGATAATAATTTGCACCTGTAATCAAGAAATGTTAGTGCAAAAACTTCAAATCATTATTATATTTTATAATATCCAANTTCTTAAAATCAATTATGTAATCCATAATACCTTCAGCACAAACCAAATAAAAAAAACTCAGGTTAGCTTAAAATAATAGGCAAGTTGAATTTCATAAGATCTATGATGGTTTACAAGTTATAAAATAGACCAAATTTTAACCATTCATTTTTGAGATGACACTGGAGACCCTTTGTCTGCAATGGCTGCAGCTCATGTTAGCTNCTCTTAAAATCAATTATGTAATCCATAATACCTTCAACACAAACCAAATAAAAAAAAACTCAGGTTAGCTTAAAATAATAGGCAAGTTGAATTTCATAAGATCTATAATGGTTTACAAGTTATAAAATAGACAAAATTTTAACCATTCATTTTTGAGATGACACTGGAGACCCTTTGTCTGCAATGGCTGCAGCTCATGTTAGCTTTCATGATAATAATTTGCACCTGTAATCAAGAAATGTTAGTGCAAAAACTTCAAATCATTATTATATTTTATAATATCCAATCAAAATCATACTTTCCATGCACTTAGAACATGATTCAGTTCAAGAATAAGGTTTTATTCAATTTCTCACAATACTGATACTAATTGATTTAAAAAGAGTATGCATTTTTTCTCATATACTTTTAGATAATAATTTATGGGAAAATTTTTTCTTATTTTTTATCCCTAAGTATTTCCTTACAAATTACAGATCTAATTTTTTTTCTTTACATAAAAACCTTTAGTTGGCCATATTATCTTTTTTTCTTTTATTTTAGCCTTTTTTTAGAAATAAATAGATTTCTAAAGATATTGTATATTGAAGCTTCTTGTTAGTTTAATATTATTATTTTCATTAATATTTTTTGATAACTCTATTAGAAAGGAGATGGATGGATGAAAAAAAGATTTTGACAACTTGAAGTGAGCAGGCATTGCTAAGAAGATTTATGTATTATTTGATAATTTTTTTATTTATCTATGAGGCAGCTTAACTATGCTATTAAATTATTATAATTATTTATGTTGCATCCTTTTTTTTTTTGTATGTGCAAGGAATCATCAGTTTTCATCCTATTTATAAACTCTCTTAATTTTAATTGAGAAAAGTCATATGATCTCAAAAAAACTTAGGTCATTGAACTTTAGTAGATAAAACACATCTTTGCAATTCAACAAAAAAGTTAAGGTGGTTAGAGCTTAAACAACCATAAAATTTGCTTAAACTTTTTTTAGTAGAGCCACAAGGAAACCATACTCTTACAAACTATAAAATAGTGAAGAGTAGAAAGAACCATGACTTAAAATGCATCAAGTTAATAAAATATAGTGTTTAAGAAAAAAAAAAACATTTAACCGAAATAAAATCATGAGTTTCTATTTTGAAAGATATAGTATCTCTCAAAATCAGAAGAAATAACTTAATATGAAAATTCTCTCATGTAACATCTAACTAGATCAAGCATTGCTTTATGATGCTATAATAACATTTTTTAAGCTTTCTATAATGACGTTTTCTCAAATCTCAAAAATTTTGAGATAAACTATCATATAACAATGATAATACATCATCAATTAATGTAGAATATTAGTTACATATGAGAAAAAAATCATGTCATAACTTAGTGAAAATCTCTCAAATGATGTACAACACAGATTTGGTAGATCAATAGTTGAAGGCAACTTATCTTAGAAGATTTGCTTGTTATGGAAGTGGACGGAATTTCAAAATTTTTTTTCTTAAATTTTAATTTAAAGATTGTCATTAATCTATTACTACATAATAAAATTATAAAATCCAATATCTTCTCTCTCCTAAGCAATAGAAGGCGTATGATTATCATAAATTTAAATTCAAATATGTTGGTTTTAACTTAAAAATGAGACTTATTTATTGATTTAATTTTCAATAAGTTTAAATATATTTGATATGTGCAAGAAAATTTGTGGGAGTAAAGTAGCAGATTATCATCTTAGTTTTATACGAGGATTCAATACGCATTTAGATAAAATAAAATAACCAGAAGAGACACCAGAAGTTCTAACATGGAAAACCTGGGAAGGGAAAAAANTTTGCTTTATGATGCTATAATAACATTTTTTAAGTTTTCTATAATGACGTTTTCTCAACTCTCAAAAATTTTGAGATAAACTATCATATAACAATGATGATACATCATCAATTAATGATAGAACATTAGTTACATATGAGAAAAAATTCATGTCATAACTTAGTGAAAAACTCTCAAATGATGTACAACACAGATTTGGTAGATCAGTAGTTGAAGGCAACTTATCTTAGAAGATTTGCTTGTTATGGAAGTGGACGGAATTCCAAAAAAAAATTTGTTTAAATTTTAATTTAAAGATTGTCATTAATCTATTACTACATAATAAAATTATAAAATCCAATATCTTCTCTCTCCTAAGCAATAGAAGGCGTATGGTTATCATAAATTTAAATTCAAATATGTTGGTTTTAACTTAAAAATGAGACTTATTTATTGATCTAATTTTCAATAAGTTTAAATATATTTGATATGTGCAAGAAAATTCGTGGGAGTAAAGTAGCAGATTATCATCTTAGTTTTATACGAGGATTCAATACACATTTAGATAAAATAAAATAACCAGAAGAGACACCAGAAGTTCTAACATGGAAAACCTGGGAAGGGAAAAAACCATGGGCCTAGCCCTGTTGAAGAGATCCACTATAACTTAGTGGTTACAATTAGAACCATTTATCCCATAGACGAGAAAGGGTTACACCTTGAGTTACAAAGTCGGTGCGCAAATGAACTTATCGTAAAAAGTTTGCAGTAGCCGATGGTAATTGGTGAAAACCGACGAGAGCTATTCAGCAGTGGTCGGTGGTGGTCGGCGAGGAGGTGATGCTTGACTTCAACACCTTCTCTAAGCTTCAATATTCTTCAAGCTTCAAGCTCTCTCTCTCTCTCTCTTTCCCTTCATGAGAGGGGTGAGACTCTATTTATATAGTCCCGATTTCTACTAATAAAGGAATACAAACCACTCTGATTAGCAATCCGAAGAGAACCCCTTGATCAGATGACAGTTGATGAACATTTGAGATTCTTAGTGATGCTATAATTGAACAATTTTGGGCTCTTTGTTTTTGTCTGTCGAGATGCTTGATTTGACTATAAATCACTATATTTAACATTCATTTGACCGTCCAAATATACCTTGAAATCTTCCAAAAGTGATTTAATGGCTTAATCAAGGCTTGATTTGGTTCAAATTGGACTAATTTTGGTATCGTTGTGTCTGTCTTGTCTAACTAGTTAATTTGGTTGTAAGTTTACTGAAATGAAAGGTCTAAATGAATCTCAATTGAAGTTTAAAAAATAATTTCTCAAAAAACTACTTTGAGATCCATATCATGTCTTATGATTCGTGTCAGATGATGGGAGTCTGTTGATGGCATATCAATATTTTCAAAATTCTTATATTTAGTAATTAACAAAGAATCAATGAATTTTAAATAATTATTGATATATTTATTAAATAAATTAAATTTTAAGTATAGAACACACAAAGTTTTAAAATTTTGCATTAAATTAACTCATTTATTATCATTATTCAAAAGCCTCATCTAATGAATGAAAAAATAAATAAATAATATATAAATAATAAAAATTGTCAAGATCAAAATATTACACTTGTAAAAAGAAATTAATGGCAATATTAGGTTCATTAAAATTATGCAAAATTTATTAACAATTTATTAAAATAAGAATTTACTTGAAAGTAATTCTAAGTGCAATTTTTTTTATTCCTTATAGAGTTCAATGAGGATAAACAAAGCAGATTCAACATTATTTTTTACAGTGGGCAAAATTTTGCTATTTAATTATTGGGAAAAATTACTAAAATGCTTAAACTCAATAAGAAAAATATTAATTTTTACTATTTATATAAAGAAATTGTAAATTCCAAGAAGGTCAGTTTCCCAGACACTGGATATAATATGGTTCTGCCCCTGAGAATGAATATCATATTGTTCCATAAGATCCCAAAAAGGATGAATATTATATTTCTTTAGTTTGATTATCATGTTATGCTTTTGTTGACCTCACTTTTGGTTGAGGTCTAAAAACTTCTTCAGTAGCCTAGGTCTAGCCATAGGACTTTCCTNAATAAGTTTAATAAGATAAACTTACTAGAAAGAATAATTTTTTTATTTTTTATTTTGCTATAGATGAGGTAGTAGATATGCTCTTTATGGAAGTAAATGTAATTCCACATAAAATATTAGTTTAAGTTTTAATTTGAAGATTGCCTATAATTTATTAGTACTTAATAAAATTATAAAATTCAATATATTCTCTCTCCTAAGCATCGGAATACATGATATTCTTAACTTTAAATTCAAATATATTAGTTTTGACTTAAAAAAGAGACTTAAATAATGATCTGATTTTCAATAAGCTTGAATATATTATTAAATATTCTTAAATTTAGTAATTAATAATAAACTAAACATTTTTACTTAATTATAAATATATTTATTAATGTTGAATTCAAATCTGTCAGGGGGACAAGCCTAAGTAATAGAACGATAAAGCATGGGAGAGAGAGATAGAAGAAGTGCAATAACACAGTAATGAACAGTAAATTTGTGTGATCTTTATTCATGAAATGAAATCTCTATTTATAGGATTGAATCATCATACAATTATGTGCTATGCCCCTAGAGTACGTATGTACAACAAAGTTATTTTATTTTGTACATAAATATGGCATGTGGAGCCCATATATATGGTCAGACAACTATTTGGCTAAATGGCCATCAAGTAGGGCAGCTGTTGGGTCGGGCGGTGATCCTGATTTTTTTGTATAAGGATTTATGAAGTTGACACCACTACAGTGCCAAAAACTTGATCCTTGTATGAAAAGTAAGTTGTGTAAANTTAAAGTGTGTTTTGTTTTCTTTATGAATTCTGAGTAGTTTTCTTTATCTTTATTCTTAAAATGATAAGTGATTAAGTGTTGGATGGAAGTTGTGGAGAGTATTGATTTTTAATGTTGGAAGAAGTTGTGATGGTGTTGGATGTAAGTTGTGGAGAGTATTGATCTTTAATGTTGGAAGAAGTTGTGATGATTCAAATCCATGTACTTCATTTACTTCTTGATTTGGGATCTTTAATGTTGGAAGAAGTTGTAATGATTTAAATCCATGCACTTCATTTACTTCTTGATTTGGCCAATCCAGATGTTAAAATTTATTGTGAGAACATGTAAGAATCGGGCTGGTATTGTCTCAGTCAATAATGATCTTTAATGTTGGAAGAAGTTGTAATGATTTAAATCCATGCACTTCATTTACTTCTTGATTTGGCCAATCCAGTAAAATTTATTGTGAGAACATGTAAGAACTAGGCTGATATTGTCTCAGACAACAACTAGAAAGAATTACATGAGGTTGTATGAATGATAATGTAGTTCATATAATTGAGTGCAAATAAATAGGGAAATATTCATTGAAGAGTGTAGAGTTAGAGGACTTTAAAGTTAGTGCAAATAAATAGGAAAATATTCATTGAAGGGTGTAGAGTTAGAGGACTTTAAAGTGACAAGTTAAAGCCCCCAACTTAGTTTATTGTTAGGTTATGATACGAGATGTTAGCCCTTAGGTGGAGGGAATTGAGGGAACTCTAGAGTGAGTGACTGCAAATAAATAGGGAAATATTCATTGAAGGGTGTAGAGTTAGAGGACTTTAAAGTGACAGGGTGTAAATAAATAGGAAAATAATCTTTGAAGGGTGTAGAGTTAGAGGACTTTAAAGTGACAGGTTGTTCATATGATTGAGTGCAATAAATAGGGAAATATTCATTGAAGGGTGTAGAGTTAGAGGACTTTAAAGTGACAGGTTAAACCCCCAACTTGGTTTATTGTTTTAGGTTTTTGATACGAGATGTTAGCCCTCAGGTGGAGGGAATCGAGGGAACTCTAGAGTGAGTGCTAGTATCTTCCAATGAAAAATGTTAGCCCCTAGGTGGAGGGAATCGAGGGAACTCTACAGTGAGAATATCTTCCCTGCCTAGCCGGTCTTCAAAATTATTCAAACTTTAAATTAACCAATATTCTTTATAGCATCTCCAGTAAGGGTAAAGAATATTATTGCTCCTATTTGGCACAACACAATATGCATACTTCCACAACGGAATTCCTATACTTATTACTGATTCATGATAAGGAGAAAGATATTTCATATTTAGTGTTTTTCTTCTACAAAAACTCAAGTTATCTTTTTAAGGTTCTTCTGTTTTTGTCAAAATATTAAAATTATAAAAAATATTTAAACATTCTTTACTATAAAAATGTTTTTAGTTTAAATAATTGTCTTTTTAAAAATAGAAAGTTTTCCAAAAAGTGCATATTGCATATCTTCCCTATGGGTTTGATATTCATGTCTTAATCAAAAAGTTCTATATTACTTGATAACAATACATATACTTATGTAGTATCCCAATATATATAAATTAAAAGTTAAATTCTTATTTTTCTTCAAGATCAAGTTTTTTTGTGAAATAAGGAAATATAAGTGAAAAATATAATCAAAATTATTGTTATAGTATTGCATATAAGTAGTTTCGGGATCATCAACCCGACAAATGATTCCACCTAGATCAAAATTCTATTTAAGTACTCCTTAATCAATCACCCAATATTTTCCAGATCTAGAGATTCCTACAAAGTCCTCGAATTTAAAATTTTCATTCAGCTCTTCGTTTTCATATTGATTCATATCCTTGTTCCTCATATTTCTTTTTAGATCTAATATTCTTCAAGTGATTTTCTCAATTTTCATATTAATATCATCCTTAAATTTTATAAGAAACGGATCTTTATAAGATACTTCATGATCTCCTAAATTTTGGATCTGAATCTCCTTAGATAATTCACATTTTCAATCAAATTCTTCTAGGTTACTCTTTTATTAATTGTTGTCTTTCAATTCTTCCCGTTGGTACTGAATAAATGGTGGAGGTGGTCTTTCTATATTTATCCTTGTTAAGGAAATAAGATTTTCTAATTCCTTAGGAATTTCTTCCATTGGTCTTTCAATCTCTTTATCCTCATCTCTCAACTCAAAGTTATTTTGAAACATATCCTCAAATTCTCTTCTAAATATTAGTTTGATAACTTTATATTGCCCATCATTCATCTCTTTATGGTTTATCTCACGGTCACTTGGTAAAATCTCTGGTGGTAGCTATTAATTACATAATAATTTGCCTCAGTTGGTTTTCTATATTCCATAGTGCGACATCTTGATTTTCCCACTCACTTGTCATTTGAATCATAACCTCTTCTAACATTAATTCCTTCTCCTCATCCTATGGGTTGGAGTTAAATTGAGGATGATTATTAATTGATTTAATAATCTGCCCCAATTGGTTTTCCATATTCCTTATTACTGTCCATCGGCACTCCAACTCACACTCCATTTGAATGACAACCTCTTCTAATAAATCCTTCTCCTCATTCTGGGGTTTGAAGTTAAAATGATGAGGAAAAGAAAGTTCATTATCATAATAGCCATGATTATTCCAACTACATGTCTGATTAAATTGATTTTCTTCCCAAAAATTGGTCTTCTCCTCCAAAATTATTATTTCTATTAAAATTCAAATGATTTTCCCAACCTGAATTGTAATAATAACAATAAGAATAATATATCTCATGGTCAGTTTCAATCCATTTTCCAAATGAAATTTCCTCAATAATCGGGGTTCCTTTACGATATCTTTTTATATACTAATCTAACTTCCTCTCAATATCTGCAACCTGAGAAATTAAAATTATAAGAATATCTTTTTACAAATTAGCCACTCTCTTGGGATTTACTCTTTCAAAGCTACTAGCATTATAATCCAAATATGAATATTCATTATATCATTGATCTGCCATTCTATATTAAATTCACGGTCTTTTCTGATTCATCATCCTCCTAAAAGTTCTCTCTAAATCAGAGTCGTAAATCCAGGGTCTGCAGCTTCTGAACTACGCATACAAATTTAAAGACGTAACTAATATGATAAATATCAAAAATATTTTTGGTATTTTTAATTTTCTTTAAAATAAACACATAATAACTAAACACACAAGATAAAAATACTATAAATTCCAAATTTAAGTCTTACAAGTTTAACTAAAATTCTCCTAACGTTCTCACTGGAGCTCTCCTCGGTAACGACGCCAAAAACTTGATACGACCCTAGTTTGTGCAATTTTTCTGCATGTTTTATGTTAATTTAAATCCCCTGTAACAGTACCAAAAACTTGACCTATCCTGAAATTACACAGTAATTTAACTTTAAAAAATATGGACAAAATCTTAGCCCGGTTTATTTTAAATAGTTAAAATCAAAATATGATAAATTATATAAAATAGTTCACACACTAGTGGTCCTACGCAAGTGCATGTATTGCTTCAAATAAAATAGGGCTTTCCTTAAAAACCCAATATCATTTTCATGAAGAAGTGAGGTAAGAGATCCTTAGTCAAATTCTAGTCTACTACTATTAGTCCTTAGTTTGGAAGATTGATTTAAGTGGTTTTTCTAACAAGTAAACCTAAATGTAAGTCTTAAGTTGAAAACAACTAATAACTATTCCTAAAATAAAATATTAATTCTAAAGATAACCCTTTTGGGATAAATTGGTTTGAAGAATTTTGAGATGTTAGAAACTATTATTCTTATGTAGTGAATTAGATAACATAAAGGAATGAGATACATTAAATATTGTATGTGCCAAATAGGAGCAATTTTAGTTCTCTAACGTCAATCAAGTATTATAGAGAATCGTTGAATAATCTTAGGTTTAGTCTCTAAATCCATGATTAGGCTGAGATGATACAGGCTCTCACTTCATAGCTCCAACTTCCCTTCTTCTGAAGGCTAACTCTCGCTTTAGTTCTTAAACAATAAGACCAAATTGGGGATTTTAGTGTGTCACCCTGGAATCTCGAATTCTTCGCCCAGTAATATATATATTTCTCTATTTATTTGCACTCAACCCCCATGAACTTCACCATCCATCGAATTTGAATGTGGTTCCACTATGTTGAGAATTACACCGCCCTCTTGGGTCTTAATGCAATTACAACGAATTTTAATACTACAATGGGTCTTTATTGTAATGTAAAGCAAGTGCAAGTGAAAACTATCATATTTATAATCAAAACTTCTTCTATCATGCATCCCAATAGCTTAAACATGAATCCTACTCATTACAAAAGAAAAGTAAAAGAAAAACAATGGCATAATCTTCTCATGCCACTNAATTGACTAATCTTATGCTTGTTTACTGAATTTGTGGCTAGGCTGGGAGGATACTGACTCTCACTTCGGAGCTCCCACTTTCTCCTCGCCTGAGGGCTAACATCTCCGCTTCAGTACTCAAACAATATGACCCAATTGGGGATTTTAGTCTGTCACCCTAAAATCTCCAATTCTACGCCCATCAAAGTATATTTCAATTTATTTGCATTCAACTCCCATGAACTTAACCATCCATGGACTAAATATGGTTCTACTTTGTTGAGAATTACACAGCCCTCTCGGGTCTTAATGCAATTACAACGAATTTCAACACTACAACAGACCTTTATTGTAATGTAAATAAAGTGAAAGTAAAAACCATCACATTTATAATTAAATCCGCTTCTAACATGCATCACAAATCCTAAACATGAATTCTACTCATTACAAAAGAAAAGTAAAATGAAAACAATGACATAATTTTCCTAAACTGAATTCTACTCATTACAAAAGAAAAGTAAAATGAAAACAATGGCATAATCTTCTCTACGCCATTATTTATAAAAAAGAAGAGAGCGTAAGAGAAACACATCATAAAGCACGAAGAAAACACAACGAAAAACTTCATTTCATCAAAGCAAATCCACTAGATAAGTGTTTACAAAACCATAAGATAATGAAGAACACAATACTTAGTTTTTTCCCTTTAAAAGAAAGAAGAAAATCTCTTCCACAAAGTCTCCTACCGATCCATGCAATGGTAGAACATCTTCTTACAAATTCTCTCAAAATCTCCTCTCCAAGCTCTCCAAAAGGATAGAAATCTACAAATCTACTTCTATTCTAAAAACCTTAAACTTTCTCCACTCATTTCCTAACATTCCTCTCACAAAAAAAACCCATTTTCTAACTTAAATTCTTTCTTNGTCCACAAAGTCTTCCGCAGATCCATGCAATGCTAGAACATCTCCTTACGAATTCTCTCAAAATCCCCTCTCCAATCTATCTAAAAGGGTAGAAATCTACATTTCTACTCCTATTCTAAAAACTCTAAACTTTCACCACACTTTTCCTAACATTCCTCTCAAAAATAACCCTCTTTTTTTAACCTAAATTCATTTTCTTAATGTGTAGGGATGAAGTTTGAAGAGTTTCCACAAGAACCCTTTCAAAAAGAATCAAAATATGTTGAATTCCGGCCCATAACCACCAAAAGTCAGTCCATAGTCATCTCGCGCGCTGTCGGCTGGCTCGAGGACGCCGTCGGCAAGCTTTTCTATCAATGTTTGGTCTTCTTGGGTAAATCTCACTGTCGGCGCCATTTTGGGCGCCGTCGACGAGCAGACTGTACAACTCCACACTTTCGCTCTGTTTTAGCTCCATTTTGCCCCATTTCAATTGCGTTGTGTTCCTAACAGATAGCCCTACAAAATAAGCATGAAAATAACCTTCGTTTATAGTGTAATCTCATTCAAAAATATGCAAGAAGTGTAAAAGAGATTAAGCATCGAAAGAATTATCGAAAACTGACAGGACAAAATTTTATTTCTTGCTCGTTTTTGCTCCAAATTGTACCGTCTTTTTGTATTTTTGCTTTAATGACCATAATTCATCATTCCTGCAACAAAATATAAAAAATACCCTTCTTTAAAGTGCAATATCATCAAAAATAGTGTAAAATAGGTATGAAAATCTAATTTTCTTTTGGTCACACACTGATCACTCTGCTATTAAATATCTGATGTAAAAGAAGGATGTCAAACCAAGGTTAATTGGTCACTCTGCTATTAAATATCTGATGCAAAAGAAGGATGCCAAACCAAGGTTAATTAGATGGATTACTATTAAATATCTGATGCAAAAGAAGGATGCCAAACCAAGGTTGATTAGATGGATACTTTTGTAAGAATTTGATTTTATGGTTATTGATTTGATAATGATATTACGGACAGTTTTCCTGTTGAACAACTCTATTATATTAATAAGTGAAAAATACCATGGTATGCTAATATTGTTAATTATATTGTAAGTGATATTTTGCCACCTATGCTGACACTACAACAACAAAGGAAATTCATTCATGATGCAAAAGCATATTTTGGGGATGAGCCTCATTTATATAAACAATACAAGGATCTTATTAGGAGAAGATGTGTACCTTATGAAGAAACTAAACTAATTATTTAGAAATGTCATGATTCTGAATTTGGAGGACATTTTGAAACTGATTAAACTGCTTATAAAATTTTACAAGCTAGATTCTATTGTTTTACTCTCTTTACAAATGTTTAAAGATACACTAAAACTTGTGATCGATGCCAACGAGTAGGCAATATATCTAGAAGAAATGAAATGCCTCCAAATTTCATGTTAGAAGTTGAGATTTNATTCTCATGCCACTATTTTTAAAGAAGAAGAAAGAGTAAGAGAAGCCCATCACAAAGCACGAAGAAAACACAATGGAAACTTCATTTAACCAAATACTAGATAAGTGTTTACAAAACCATAAGATAATGAAGAACACAATACTTAGCTTTTTCCCTTAAAACTTCATTTAACCAAAGCAAATCCACTGAATAAGTGTTTACAAAAATCAAAAGATAATGAAGAACACAATACTTAGTTTTTTCCCTTTGAACTAGAATATCTCCTTACAAATTCTCTCAAAATCTCCTCTTCAATCTCTCCAAAAGGGTAGAAATCNAAAAGAAAAGAAAAAGGAAACTAATGACATAATTCTCTCATGCCATTATTTTCTTAGAAGAAGAAAAAGTAAGAGAAACACATCACAAAGCACAAAGAAAACACGATGAAAAAAACTTTATTACATCAAAGCAAATCCACTAGATAAGTGTTTACAAAATCATAAGATAATGAAGAACACAATACTTTAGATTTTCCCTTTAAAAGAAAGAAGAAAATCTCTCCCACAAAGTCTCCCGCCGATCCATACAATGTCCCTAAAACTTCATTTAACCAAAGCAAATCCACTGAATAAGTGTTTACAAAAATCAAAAGATAATGAAGAACACAATACTTAGTTTTTTCCCTTTGAATAAAGATGAAAATCTCTCTCACAAAGTCTCCCGCTGATCCATGCAATGTTAGAACATTCCCTTACATATTCTCNATCTCCCACAAAGTCTCACGCTGATCCATGGAATGCTAGAACATTCCTTTACAGATTCTCTCAAAATCCTCTCACCAATCTCTCCAAAAAGATAGAAATCAACATTTCTACTCATATTCTAAGATCTATAAATATTCTCCACATTTGTCCACTCACACACACCACTTTTTCTGACATAAAAGCACTTTATTATAGTGTAGGGATAAATTTCCTAAGAGATGTCTCAAGCAACCTTCCAAAAAGCGTCCAAATGCATTGAATCTTCTAAAAATTCTCCCAGGATCGTGTCCAAACCGTCTCGGGCGTTGTCGACGCCGTTTTGGCATCATTTTCTGAACTCTGGTGCTGTCGGCACCAGTTCTGGCACTGTCAGCGTCCACCCTGCGTAGCTCCACCATTTTGCTTTATTTAACTCTGTTTAGCTCTATTTCATTCCATTTCAGTTGCGTTATGTTCCTAACAGATAGACCTAAAAAATAAGCATAAAAACAACCTTCCTTTAAACTATAATTTCATTCAAAAATGTGTGAGAATTGTAAAAGAGATTAAACATAGAAAGACATATCAAAATGTGCTAGGACAGAATTTTCTTTCTTGCTCGTTTTTGCTCCAATTTGCACCGTTTTTGCTTCTTTTTCTCCAAAACTTTATTTATTGTCCATGAAATCAAAAATATACAAAATCCCTTCCTTTAAAGTATAATATCATTAAAAAGCATTAAAATTGAGCATAAATATATATATGAAAAAGTTGTCATTTTTTTGGCGTATCAAAATCCCCCAAACTTAACTATTACTTGTCCTCAAGTAACACATTTACTACATAAAAATTATGACTATTGGTAGAGAGTTTAACTTATAAATTTCTATAATTTGATCTACTAAATATAATAGCACAACTTAAGAAATTTTTTTAATAACTTGAGTTAAAACTAAAAGTATAAGAACTTCTAGTAGTCAAGTTTAAGATTTCTGATCCTCTATTCATTTCAAGAAGAATTGTAATTTATCATATTAAAGTCACTTAGAATATCCATATGAAAAATAACTTCATGAGAACTTTATTAGTAAGGATATTAATACTCAAATACAAGTTTTAAAAATGTAATAAAGCCTTCTTCCTCAAATTGATTCAAGTGAAGCCAATTTTTTATTAGGCTTCTCCTTATATACTTTTCTTTTTCTTTTTTTTTTCTTATAGGATCATTTTTAATCCGTTTCTTTTTTTTTTCAGGTGAGGATTAATATATCTGGATAGCCTTTAATAATTTGGAACTTCACTATCCTTTTCTTAAAGTTAAAAACTTTTCACATTCCTTCACTTTGTAAATTCATATCAGTTTTGAAGATTTTTTATAAAGCCTCATTTTTTTCTTCCTACATGAAACTCTAAAATTCTTAATACTTCAAAAATATAATCTCCTGTACTCTAAATAAAAAAGCATAGTCTTATTCTTTATTACCAAATTCTTAACTCTAGAATCAAATTTTGTTATTGAAAACTTTTACTTAAGTCTACTATATATTTAGAAACACAAATATAGTTATCAAAAGTTAGCCTCTAATACCAAAGGTCATGTTAAATTAAAATTTTAAGATATAGCTAATTGAGGACAAATAAAATTTAGTTTCATTCTTTTAAGGAATTTTTTTCTTCCCCTCAAACTTAAATTTTTATATATTTGGCAATCAATTCCATAAAATGTAGCAGGAAAAAAAAAAAGGAAAAGTTGAATCTACTAACTACTACAACATCCTATCAAATTCATATACATTCATAATCAGGATAAAATGACTACAGGAGAAAGTAAATCTAGCCTAAAACATGCATGCAATAATATTAAACTAAAAGGCAGTATACTTAGCTTTAAAATTTATTTTTCTTCCTACCCTCAAACTTGATTTTTAACATGTATAACATTTAGTGCATAAAATATAAGTAGGAAGAAAAACAGTTTAGAAATTTTATCTATCATAAATCTCTATCAAAAACATCTACAATTATTTATCAGGATAGAAAACATGTAGTAGAAAGTAAATCTAAACTAAACATGCTAGAATTAAATTAACTGAACAAAAGTCTAACTAGCATTACATGTATCAACATTGGAATATAAAATGTTCTTCAAGTTCTATATATTATTGTAACACAAACACAAACACACATAATAAATGAGGTCAATTTTTCCTTTAACTCATCACATCTCACTAATTTACTTTCAATTTATAACGGAATCACTACACAAATATATTGGGTACTTATAAATGATTTTATAGATTCTAATCCCAAAGATAAGATTATCCCCGATATATTAGTTCTCGAGCACCAACACCAGACATCACCATATCCCAATAATTAAGCACCTCTAGCAGTTGTAAGGATGGTGTAAGTTCATCCACATGTTACTCATCAAATAGGTTAACTACTCCTAGTCAATGAAAACAAGGTTAAAGAAAGGAAGTAACAAAATAGTGATGGAATTGTCACTGATAAATTCATAATGTCTCTTCTAAAACTCAAGTCCGGGTTAGACCCCCGAGTTGTAGTAGACTCGTCAATCCAACTACTACAAGAGAACATACAAGTTTAACCATAATAAGAAGTTAAGGAATCATCTCTCTCATGACACATACAAAGATCAAATCAAAGCACTAACAATCTAAACATCCACCAATGATCAATCCACACTAAATAAAACACAATACAATACTAACAATCATGACTAATAAGCATACTAAATCAAACCACATTAATAACTATGGGTTACCTCCCACAAAGCACTTGGTTTAATGTCACTACCCCGACAAATAATTCCACCTGGATCAAAATTTCAATTAAGTAATCCTTGATCAATCGCCTTATCTTTTCTAGATCTAGGGATTCCTATAAAGTCCTCAAATTTAAAGTTTTCTTTCAGCTCTTCCTTTTCAGATTGATTCATATCCTTGTTCCTCATATTTCTTTCTAGATCCAATATTCTTCTAGTGGTTTTCTCAATTTTCATATCAATATAATCCTTAAATTTTATAAGAAATGGATCTTTATAAGATACTTCATGATCTCCCAAATTTTGGATCGGATTCTCTCTAGATAATTTAGACTCTGGATCAAATTTTTTTAGGTTACTCTTGTGTTTCAAGTTATCTTCTAATTCATCCCCTTGGTATTGAGTAAATGGTATAGGTGGTCTTTCTATATTTATTGTAGTTGAGGAAATAGGTCTTTCTAATTCAGTAGGAATTTTTTTCATTGGTCTTTCAATATCCTTATCCTCGTTTNGAAGGTAGACATCTACATTTATACTCCTATTCTAAGATCTATAATCCTCCACATTTTTTCACTCACACACACTTTTTCTGACATAAAATTACTCTATTATAGTGTAGAGACAAATTTCCCAAGAGATGCCTCAAGCAACCTTCCAAAAATTGTCCAAATTCAATGTATATGGGAAAATAACCATCCCTGGCATCGTCAGCGTCATTTCTCGTTGTTCTCTGGAATCTGGTGTCGTCGGCGCCTTCCTACAACAACTCCATCGTTTTGCTCCATTTGGCTCCATTTTAGCTCTGTTTCGCTTCGTTTCAGTTGCGTTGTATTTCTAGCAAATAGAACTACAAAATAAACATCAAAATAACATTTCTTTAAAGTGTAATTTCATTCAAAAATGCGTGAGAAGTGTAAATGGGATTAAGCATAGAAAGACATCGAAATGTGCAAAGTCAGAATTTTCTTTCTTGCTCATTTTTACTCCAAATTGCGCCATTTTTGCTTCTTTTTCTCCAAAAGTCCATTTCTTGTACCTGAAACCAAAAATATGCAAAATACCTTCCTTTAAGTGTAATATCATTAAAAATTATTTAAATTGAGCATAAAATATATATGAAAAAATAGGTTATTTTTAGGAGTATCAAGAGTTTGCCTAGCCGACTGCAACAAGAGCTTTTTCTCGACAGATTTTGGAGACTATACCTCAGATGAAGCTAAGGATTCCTCATTTGGATCCTTGCAAGGGCAAGAGTGACTCGAACAACCATGTGGCTTCTTTTGAATCATCGATCGAAGTTCTGTTGATCGAGAGTGTTAGCTTTTTTTACCATGCTAAAGAAGTTGACTCTTTGGTGGTTCAACAACCTAACGAGTGGGATCATTTAATGATTCTATGAATTCAAAAGACTCTCTTTGGTGCACTTTGCCAACTTATAGAAGCTAAAAATGGATTCTAAAGCTCTATTCTAAATTAAGAATGGAGAGAATGAAACTTTGATGGCTTACGTCACTCGCTTTCAGAAGGAAGTGCTAGAAGTAAAAGACTGGAACCTCTCATCACTCTGTCTGCCTTACAGTAAGGAATCCATAGCAAGCAATTTAGGTATGAACTGAGCCTCTCAAGCCAAGATCCTTTATCGAGGTCTTGAAACTATCCAACGATCACATCAGTGCTGAGGAAGACCTTATGAACTCTTTAAAGATTAGACCGGAGGCACCTGATTGCTAGTCATAGAAGTAAGAGGATCGAAACGATAGGGAAAAGTCGAAGGGTGATTGATCCCCAAACGCTGGCAGAACAATAATCCTTAGTCTCGGGATAATTGAGGGAATAATCGAAGTAGTGAGGGTTAGAGGTGCCATTCTGACTAGCGGTCAGTTAAATACTAGGAATGACAGCATGTATATTTGGGGGATGCAGCATTCAACACCTCTGAATGTGTCGATGGTCAAGCTAGTCTAAGCCATTCAAAATAAAGATTAATTTAATAAGGCACTCTACTAAAAAATGCACCGGCCCTTCAAAATCTGAACAAGTATTGCACTTACCATCGGGACCACGAGCACGACATGAAGGAGTGTCGCCACTTTAGAAATTTGGTGGAGAAGCTCATCAAGGCAAATAAACTAAAGTAATCCATCACTCTCGGAGGGCACATGCAGCGACAAAGGAAGGCATCAGCGGAGGAGCTCATGGATAAACCCATCTGAGCAAATGATATCCACCTGACTGGGATCATTCCAACTATCTTTTGGGGAAGCAGAGAGACATCACAATAGTGCATCCTAAAAAAACACCAATTAGGGGTGGTATGTTCCATCACCTCTTACGCTTCTACTCTAATAATTTTTACATATGCAAATCTCCCACCAAAGAGAACTTGTATAATGATGCAATCATCTTTATGGTGCATATAAATAACTACCAGGTGGGTAGCATCTTGGCTGACATAGAAAATTCTGTGAATATCCTATTCAAAATTATGTTCGAGAAGATGGGACATAAAACCAACCAATTAACAACATCATTCAGTTCACTATTCGACTTTTCCAGCAAAAGAAAAGAAGAAGCCTTGGATGTAAATGCTTTGGCCATCTCATGGGGTTAAAGAGAAAAGCAGTTCATTGACATGAAAGACTTTCGGTTTGTGGAATCCACAATGAATAGCAGCATAATCATTGGTCGACTTTTATTGAATAGTTACCAAGCAGTGACTTCAACTCAACACATGGTTGTGAAATTTCTCAAAAACGGGGAGATAATCACAGTTTGAGAAAACTTTGAGCAATCAAGAAGTTGTTATCTTCGAGTGATCACCAATGTCAATCACGAGCCATTCGACATTCATATTCAGAGGAAAGGGGATCTTGAAACCAGTGAGATCATCCTTTGGGTGCTCATGACTGACAAGGAGAAGCCTGGTAAGTTTTTTTTATTAGTGAAAGTTTTGATGTAGAACACAGGGACCAGCTAATCTGAACCCTCCGTATGCATCAAGACTCCTTTTCTTGGGTAGTCGCAGAGATGATCAAAGTTTCAATTAATGTTGCGTACCATCGGCTTAATATTTGTCAACTTTCTCTACCAATAAAGAAGAAGCTTCGGTCAACTGCAAGAACCTTGGTCAAGCCAATAGGAAAACGTCCAAAAGCTGAAGGATTCTGGCTCTCGAGCGTAGTAATAATTTGGAAGCCTAGAGGCAAATGAACAATGTGTGTCAACTTCACCAACATCAACAACACTTTTTTGAACTATACATATCCCTTGCCAAGGATCAACACACTAGTGGATGCAACTGTTGATTACCCTATAATGAGTTTCCTCGATACTTTCTAGGGCTACTGACACGACTAAAAATTACCTTTTTTATTTATCATGCTAATTTTTAATGATATTTATTGAAATTGCACTTTAAAAGAAGGTATTTTGCATATTTTTAGATACAGGTCCAAGAATTATACTTTTGGAGAAAATGAAGCAAAAACAGTGCAATTCGGAGCCAAATCGAGCAAAGAAGAAAATTCTGATATGACGTATTTTGATATGTCTTTCTATGCTTAATCTCCTTCACATTTATCACATATTTTTGAATGAAATTGCATTTTTAAATATAGTTTATTTTAATATTTATCTTATAGGTATAACACTAGAAGCAAAATAGAGCCGTTGTCAACACGATGGCTCCTAGGCACCAGTCTCGTCTAGAAACCGGTGTATATGCGTTAGAAATCATTAAGGATCAGTTTTTGATGATTCTTGATTGAGGTGTACTAGAAGATTTCGAGTGGTTATGCACACCCCAAAGAGTAATACAATGAATCTATACATTTGGAATGTGAAGATATGTGTCTCTTGGAGTGAAGATGTGTGTCTCTTAGAAAACATGAGGTGGTTAGTTTCTCTTTAAAAAGAGAGGCTAGAGTCTCTCATGAGGGATGATTAGGAGGAGTTTTTAGAGAGTTTTAGAGTGAGTTTGGATATTCCTCTTCTAAGAGGCATGTGTTTGTGAGTAGGAGATGAAAATTTATACCATTTTTAGAGAGATTGGTGAGAGATTTTGAGAGATATGTGTAAGGAATTGTATGAGAAATGCATTAATCAGCGAGAGACTTTGTTGGAGGGATTTTCATTTTATTTACGTGTAAAAAGCTAACTATTGAGTTCATAATTATCTTAAAATTGTTATAAACATTTTCTAGTGGATTTGTTTTGATTTAATGAAGTTTTATGTTGTGTTTTATCCATGCTTCGTGAGTATTTTTCTTTACTCCTTTCTTTTGATAGGAAGTAGTGACGTGAGTAGGAAAATTTGTTTTATGATAGAAAAAATTTATTTCTATGTGATGAGTAATCTCCTTTGATTCATTGACATAACTTAAGTGACAATAGATTATGGTAAAATCTGTTGTAAGTGAAACTAAGACTCAGGAGAGTGGAGATCTTGCAAATTGAGTGCACTCACATCGTTCGGCTGGCTATGGTGAAGTAGTTTAAGCGGCAATGCAACTTTTAAGGAAATATAAATCATGATCTACTTCTATTGAAGCTTCTAGGTGACATAGAGTTGCATAAAACTAATGGAATACTAGGTGTACCTATACCTTAAGAAGAGGGTAGGTAGACACAAGTTATTTCTTCGCACATTATTATTACGTAATTCTATCAATTCTTTTACAACATATGCCACCATTTTCATTTTAGTTTTCTTTTGCAATGAAATGGATGCATGTTTAGGAATTTAGATTTGCTTATAAATTCTATTTTTTATTAATGTGATAATGTTTTCACCAGTTCTTATTTTACTTTGCAAATTGGCCATTTGTGATGTTAAAATCCATTGGCAAACATAATAACCCAAGAGGGTTATGATTTCACCCAACTAGTGAGTACCACACTAAACCTTAGATGAGGAGATGTAACGCAAAGGGGGACTGTAAATAGATAGGGAGATAAATTTTTATGGGGTGTAGAATTGATGCTTCTAGAGTGATAGGCTAGATCCTTTATCAATTCGATCTTTAATTTGAGATCTGAGGCTTAATTGGTCCTATTAGTGAGGGGTCAATGGGTAACCTAGATGTGAGAAGCTAGAATATACTCAATACAACCATATCAATCAGGGACTTAACCTTAGATTAGCTAATATGCTTTATGCACTTGGGAGAGGGTAAGGGATAACATTTCATTCTTACGCATTGTCTAAGTCTTCAAGTGTGAAAGATAGTTTTTAACATCTCAAAAATTTTCAAACCAATTTCTCTAATTAGGTTTATCTTTATGTTTAGGTTTGTATTTAGGAGTCATTATTAGAAAACACCCTTAATCATCATTTCAAACTAAGACCTAACAGTAGTAGACTAGAATTAGCCTAAGGGATACTTGCCTTGCTTTTCTATGAGATTGTCACTCTAGTCCTAAAAGAAAACTATATAGTACTTGTAACGATACATATACTTGCATAGAACCATCAATGTGTAATATATAAATCAATTATAAATTCTATAACATATTCATTTTGCACATCAGCTGCCTAAGTAAACTTGGTCAAGTTTTTGGCCATGGAATTAAAAATCTGCATAATTGCGGGTCGGATCAAGTATTTCATGTCATCACCAGAGATTGAAATTGAAATAATTACACATTTATGTACACGTAAAATCTTGGGGGCATCAAGTTATTGGCAGCGTTATTGTGGAAGCGATGGTACAAACTTTAGGATAAATTTTAGTTTAACCTGGAAGACTTAGATTTGGAAATTTTAGTATTATTATCTAGTGAGTTTAGTCACTGTGAGTTTATTTTATAAAAAAAGATCCAAAAATAAAAAAAAATATTTTTGATATCTATCCTATTAGTTAAGTCTTTAGATTTGTATTCATAGTTCAGGAGCTATAGACCTTGAATTATATGACTCGGATTTAGAGAGAAATGTTAGGATGAATATGAATTAGAAAAAAACTCCATGAATTTATTGTAGAATTGCAGATCAATAAAATAATGAATGTTTAGTTTTGGATTATAATGTTAGTGGATAGGGAAAGAATTTGAAAATAACTCGAGACAAAAGAGTAAGCTACTAGGATTTGATCCAGAATCTGAATCATCTCAAGAGAATCTGATCTAAAATTTGAAAGATCTTGAACTATTATAGAAATCTATTTCTTATGAATTTCAAGGATGAAATTATTATTAAAACTAAGAAAATCAATATAAGAATATTGGATGTAGAAAGAAACTTAAAGTACAATAATCTGAATTAACCTAAAAAGAAAAGGCTGAATGAAAAACTAAATTTTTAGGATTTTATAAGAATCTCAGGATCCAAAAAAGATTGGGTGATAAATCAAAGTTTACTTAAATGGAAATTTGATCCGAGAGTAAANATGAGTTTAGTCATTGTGAGTCTATTTTATAAAAAAAAAATCCAAAAATAAAAAAAATACTTTTGATATCTATCCTATTAGTTAAGTCTTTAGATTTGTATTCATAGTTCAGGAGCTATAGACCTTGAATTATATGACTCAGATTTAGTGAGAAATGTTAGGATGATTATGAATTAGAAAAAAACTCCATGAATTTATTGTAGAATTACAGATCAATAAAATAATGAATGTTTAGTTTTGGATTATAATGCTAGTAGATAGGGAAAGAATTTGAAAATAACTCGAGACAAAAGAGTAACCTACTAGGATTTGATCCAGAATCTGAATCATCTCAAGAGAATCTGATCTAAAATTTGAAAGATCTTGAACTATTATAGAAATCTATTTCTTATGAATTTCAAGGATGAAATTATTATTAAAACTAACAAAATCAATATAAGAATATTGGATGTAGAAAGAAACATAAAGTACAATAATCTGAATTAACCTAAAAAGAAAAGGCTGAATGAAAAACTAAATTTTGAGGATTTTATAAGAATCTAAGGATCCAAAAAAGATTGGGTGATAAATCAAAGTTTACTTAAATGGAAATTTGATCCGAGAGTAAATCCTATTTGTCGGGCTGACAACGTTAAACCAAACATTTTGTGGGAGGTAACTCATAGTTATCAGTGTTGTTTGATTTAGAATGATTGTGAGTCGTGATTGTTGGTGGGTTGATTTGATCTTTATGTGTTATTGTGGATTGATCAGTTTGATTGATGTTGGTAGATATTTAGATTTTATGTGGATTGATTTGATCTTTTTGTGTCATGAGAGAGGTGATTCCTTAACTTTTTATTATGGTGTTGACCTTAATTTTGGTTGAGGTTTAGTGTTTTTTCCTCTTAGGTAGCCTAGGGTCTAGCCATAGGACTTTTCCTGTTGACTATTCCTAGAAAAATAGACATGGAACCCTCACCATTAGAAATTCCAAACTCTTCTCCACTCAACTTAAAGTTCCACATATTGTTCTCAACCTCTAGCACTTAGTAGGTGGGGTCACTGTGGGGGGGAACTCAAGATGAGTCACCCTTAGGATTGCTGGACCTTAAGGTTGACATTGGGTGTTGGTCTGGAGCTAAGGTACTCACTACATGTATCTACACCCACATTCACTCACAACCCTAAACTCAAATTTCTAGCCTAGATCCCTTGATCTTTTGGGATACTCATGTAGATGTCCCCTAAACCTACTAGCCCTAGGGCTATAGTTTAACTAAGACCACTATGTAGAGGACCAAAAATGGGGTTTCCATTGGTTCATGGCTTGTTGGTGATGATTGGTACCTAGACTCTACCAAAATACCCATCTTGACCTTTTACCCCTAAAACACCCCCAAATTACCAAAATACCCCTCCATAGCTCAAAATCCCAAAAATTCCAAAAAATTCCCAGAAAATCCCAATAAATCAAAAATATTTCCAATTTCATTTCTCTCAACCACGGCATGATCCAATTTGGCTAATTTGGCCATCTTTAACTAAAATCCCCAAATTGCCCTTTAAAGGCTCAAATTTCCTCAAATCCAACTCAAATGTCTATTAATTTGATCTCAATTGACCCTAATTCCAATACTAAGCTCAAATTAACTTTTTATACAACCAAACTAAACCAAATCCAGGCCTAATTAGCCTATGATTTGAGCCCAATTTTGAGTTAGGTTAAAGCCCCAATTTTGACCATATGACATAGTCTCACCAAATTGAACCCATAGCCTACTCAATTGTCCTCAATTAATGTTTCAAAATCTTTATGAAATTCATATACATAAAAAATCAACCATCAATTGGTTTTGGTGAAGTCTCAAATCCATTTGATTTTGACCTAAATCCAAAATTCCCAAATTTAGCCCCAATTGATAATTCCACAAATTTCACCCAATTGATTGCCTTAACCTCCAAATTGGCATTCAATTCATGTTGAAAACTCAAATTTTATCTAACTTGATTGCCTTAACCTCCAAATTGGCACCCAATTCATGTTGAAAACTCTTCATAGGGTCCCCGAGTGCCTTAACCTCCAAATTGGCATCCAATTCATGTTGAAAACTCTTCACAAGGTCCTTATTGACCATTTACAACTATCAATTTGGACATAGCCCAAGGCTAACCCAAGCCTAGCCCAACATGACCAAATTGATTAAAGTTCAAAATTCCCTCAAATTGACCCTTCAATTGAACTCAAAACCACACCCATCCTTCACCAAAGTTGTTCCTTATGATCATATAAACCAAGTGAAACAATTAATTGGGCCAATTGACATGGCTAGCCTAGCCCAAGCCCAAGTTTTGGTCATTTGCACCCATTTGGACCCATGCACTAAATGTGACCTAACCACCCTAAAGCCACCAAAGTAACTCCACCACATCCATTAGTTGGACTTAATGACCAGCCCAAACACCATGAAATCACCTAAATCAAGGATTGGACCAAAGGTCCACCAAATTAAGGGATCTTATTTCCAAAAATGCACATGCTTAAGATATCTTTGTCAAATCAAAGCACATTTGCATTAAATTGTAGTGATGGATTTTTCTGGGTTCCCTGCGGTCCTAGCCACCTCCCCCTGGACGGCCGGCTAGCCTAGTGGCCAGAAAAGCCCAAAATTGAGAGCCACTTCCATGGAACCTCACCCAAATTAAACCTAGAGGCGAGCTCATCCAAATCAAATTAAAGAGCTCCTCTGCCCTCCGCTTAAGCACCACAATGCACCCAAACTTATGCCCTGAGAGCCACCCCATGGCCATTTTTATAAGAACTCACCTCCACGGCCATGGGAGGTGTGCTAAAAATTTTCTCAGAGAGAGCTTCCCAAATCACTCACAGAGCTTCTTTGAGACCTCCACGAAGCCGTGGGAGGTGTGGTAAAATTTTCTTAGAGAGGCCTCTCCAAACTTCACACATAGCTTCCCTAAGATCCCCTCAGTGCATTCCAACCATTTTCCCTCACCCATTCCCACAAACTTCACCCAGAGCTTCCCTAAGATCCCCTCAGTGCATCCCAACCATTTTTCCTCACCCATTCCCCTTGTCGGAGCTCAACAAAGATCCCCTCAGTGCATCCCAACCATTTTTCCTCACCCATTCCCCTTGTCGGAGCTCAATTTAAACCTTGCCGGAAACCAGGACAAAACGCAATACACCTCCACAGTCCGTCAAACACAAATTAACTTCACCCACATCTTCACAACAATGGAAGAAGTTAAAGCCCAATCAAACCTCTCTTCCACAGAGCCTTTATCATAGCTCTAGACCAACATCTGAAATCGAGCTTGGTCGAATTCATACCAAGGCCTTGCAACAAGAACAGGGACTCAATCCCTAGCCTCCTTGTACCCCAACAAACGTGTCGAACACCTCTGATTGAAGCCTCCCTTCTCAGAGCAAAGGTATAAAACTTCTCCTCCTCGAACATGCCAAGCACCTCTGATCGAAGCCTCCCTTCTCAGAGCAAAGGTATAAAACTCCTCCTCCTCCCGACGCTCATTTTGATTCCCATTTACTTAAGCTTGATTTCATGGTATATTAATCATATGGATGTGTTTGTCTCACTTAGACGAGTCCATAGGATCAAACCTAAAGTGATTTGGTTGAGTTTAGGCTGAGATCTTAAGGCTTAGTGTGGATGGGCACGTGATCATTCTATCAGGGACAATGACGGGGAGTCGTTTGATAAAACGTGTATTAAATGGACGGGGGAGATCGAGCCAAACAACACTTCGGGACAGAAACAACGGGCCGAGTCAGCAAGCTACGTGGACAGCGTCGTCCAACCAGAGCGCGCCACGCATGCCTTCGGAGCTGCCTAGGATCTAGTCAGCGCGCATAGTTTAAATAGATAAATAGGGCTTTTATTATTTATATAAATAGCGTTAACTTAGAAAATTCATAACTTTGTGTAGAAAAATTATAAAAATAAAATAAAAATACACTCTTGCTTAGTGAACAGAGGAGAATAATGTGGAATAAATTTCAAGTCCATTTGATGCAATTTTTGTTTTTAATTAATTAAAAACTATTTGGGATCATTTGATTCTCCATGAATATTGCCACATCACCTTGGCTTAGAATTTTGGGATGTTGTAGCCTCTATCAGGGGAAACATCCTTCGATTTTTACAAAGTCAGAGGAGGTTCCTATATAGAGATTCATATTTTTCAAGATCTTCCACATCATTTCTTTAAAATAATCATGAAAATTAGCATATTGATTAGAAAATCCTAAGGAAATTTTGGAAGGTCTACCATGACTAGAGAAGTATTTGGAAATAATTTCATGGGTAAAGTCATTTAAAATACCCTTAAATTTCACAAATACTAAATCATTAAAATAATTAATTTAGGAAAATATAAACATTTAAATGACTTGATTTTTGATCTCCACTAAGATTTATGATCTAGAAAACTCATCATAAAAATTTCAAAATATTTTGAGTTCATTTGACAACTTAAGTTGATTTTTAAAGATAAATACCACTTTGACACTTAAATGATTTTTAAAAAATAAAAATAAAACTCAAAAGATTATGAAACTTTATTTTTTGAGTTCTCTATGATCAGGGGTATTTTCGAAAAATAAAATGATATGTAAAATAAAAACTTGTTTTTTAGCCTATTTTAAATATTTAAATAATTAAAAATTCATAAAAATTACAAAAATAATTAAACTCATGGAAATGTTCTAAATTGCTTCCTAATCACTTAAGAATAATTAGAATAATTTTTCTAATTTTCTAAATGAAGAGATTCAATTTCAAAGCTTAAAAATAATCTTTAAAGGCTAAAAATGAGTTTCTCACTAAAATAATTCCAGTAAATCAAAGAAAAATTAAAAAAAATATAAAATTTGCTCCTCTGGGTTCTCAGACCTTAGAGAAATTTTTCAAAAATATAAAACTTAATTTTCACCACCTAAAATATTTTATTTTTTTTAAATAACCCAGAACTTGAAATAATTCTAATAAATCACAGAGAATTCAAAAAAATTATAAAATTTAATCCAAAGGCTTATCTGGTATAGGTCCACTTCTAGTAAAAATTTCAAGGGATTAGAATTTACCTCGATCAAGTTAGGAATTTTCTTTGAAAAATCATATTTTTGCTTGAAAATAATTACATAAATTAAATTAAATTTTGAAAAATCACATTTTCTACTCTAATGTCTCAATTGACCCATTAATGAGGTAGGATAAAAATTTCAAAGTCATTTGAATTGAATTTGATAAATTATGAAGTGTTAGAGCCTTAGGGGCAAATGTGTAATTTTAGAAATCTTGCCTTAATTAACATTTAGGCTTAATTCAAAAAAGGGAATGGGTAACCTATGATCTTAGTCAATTTATTTAATGCTTGAAACACAAGGGGTTTAATTGGTAGAAGCCAATCTCACTTTCTTAATTAAGATTAATAAATTTCTAAATTATTAAAATTTGGAAGTTTACTAAAATTAAATAATCCTGGACTTAGGGGTGTGACTTTTGAAGTAAATAATTAATAAATTTAATACCCCTATCTTGATTTTCAAATAAAATTCAATTCATGAATCATGACCACTTAAGGCTCAACCCTTTTCAACTAATTAAGACACTCACCTAGGCCTTAAGGGCTTAGTGGTAACTTAGGCTAAATAAAAAATTGATTAAACAGGGATTAGAGAAATAAAAATAATTAAATTAAACGTCCTTGAAACACCACTAAGCCCAATTAGGTTTAAAAATTTGACGAAGTGTTCAGATTACACTAACTTGCCTATTTAAGGATCTTCTCCCACATAATTTTCAAATTAAATGATAAGTGATAATTACCCTATTCTTAGGGATAATTGAGACATCNCACATGACATTTCTGCTTTTTGGTTTGCTACAGATAGTGAAGATCTGGGTTAAAA
>JXCR01143392.1:233629-261406 GCA_002079205.1 Phalaenopsis hybrid cultivar
CCTGGAGGTGGGTGAGGGAAACACTGTGTTCTATTCCTAGTTGCATAGGAAAAAAAGACGACTGTCATGTGCACTTCCTTCCCACTCTGTCATTACAAATGTGAAGCACATGTTGAAGTCATACACTGTCATCGCATTTTGGGTAGTTTTACCACTCCAACCAATATACGTGATCTTTTCATGACTTGGTAGCCGGGCATCCACATGTGTACCATCGATTGCTCCAATGCAATTCTGTAACTCATAGTTAGCAATTCATGAGGTATTGAAGTAAAAGTAACAAACTAATCAAACTTTGAAATACGACATGTAATGGGGATCATTTGCAATTTGTTCAGAAATAGTTGCGAACGATGGATTTGATAACTTAATGTTTTGTGTTGCTAAGCTCACAAGTATTTGTATACCTTTGTAGAAGTATCGACTAATTGTTTCCGTGGAATGCTGAACTAGCTCCTCTAACTCTAGGGAACAAAGGAAAGTAAGTATTCTCTAAATGTGTAATAAGAACTTCTTTATCCTTTGCAATTTCAAAAAAAGAACATATTATAAATAAACATCTACATCCAACATCATTTCCACAACATTTCAATAAAAAAAAAATAAGTGAACAAGAGATTTATGTTGTTCGGCCAATGGCCTACGTCCGCAGAAGGCAATCCACGAAATTTTTATTAAGGAAATCTGTAAGATTACATAGGTACGAATTCAACCAGCCTATAAAAAACGGAATGCATTTACAATGCATTTTCTTTACTTGCAAGTTACATTCGAGAAATATTCTTTGACAACAATATATATACATAATTTGTATCATAAAATCATATCCATGTTGGCTAAAAACCGAATGCCAGTTTTTCTCTTCCGTTCCCCCATTTTGATAGCTTTAAAATTGTGAGAAATGCTTCATATAAAAGTTGTAAGACATATAAATACCATTCTTGCATCTAATATTAAAAACAAAACCCCGCATATGCATATGAACCCTAAACCAAAAGTAGTTAATTCGAATCCCTGTATATGTACTTAACTCCCCAATGCTATAACCATTACCTCATATAAAAACAAAGCCTCCTTATATATAAAAACAAATCCTCCTCATATATTAAAGATGAAAACATCTACGGAAAGACCATTGCCTCATATAAAAACAAAGCCTACTTATATGTACTTAACTCCCCAATGCTATAACCATTGTCATTCTGAACATAAAACGAAAGATAAAAGTATGGAATCCTCTCAATGACGAGGTAGATATATGTTTGAAACATTACAATTACATTTTAGTATGTTTTCATAGAAGAATAATGATTTGAGATGCATTTTCATGAACCAAGCCATAATCTTCAATGTATAATCAAATCAACATTGGGTTATTTGAAATTCCTGCATAACAGAAATTCCTGCAAATTCCTGCAAATTCTTCATCACACAAATTGCAGCTAAACAATAATACTTTGACCAATTTGCTTAAAATCGGAGCCAATACCTCTCATCAAACAAACAGAGCCAAAACCAGAGAAAATGCTAAAAACCAGAGGATGTCGAAAACAAATCGTGACACATATCTCAATTGGGCTATAGCTAAAAACCCTTAATGGACTCATATTTCATACATAAAAAAACTCATTTATTGTATCTACACTTCCCAGAAAAAGGATCAGAGAAAAGAAAGCTTTCCAAGGATCGCAGCTAGCAACCCAAATCCAAAAACCAGAGAAAATGCCAAAAATCAGAGGATGCCAAAAAAAACTCATGTCATAGATCTCAACTGGGCTATAGCTAAAAACCCGTAATGTACTCATATTTCACCCGAAAAAAAAATTTTCATTTCTTGCATCTACACTTCTCAGAAAGAATATCAGAGTAGGGAAATCGAAAGGAAGCTTTCTAAGGATCGCAGCTAGGGAAATCAAAAGAATACCTGATGATCAGGAAAGAAAATTGGAATGGAAGAAGATTCGATCTCCTCTAGGGCGACGAACCAGAAAGGATTCCAGCGAGGGAGAAGGCGAGTGAGATCAAGGGCACCTCCAGAATTCCTAGGGCAACGCGGATCGCTAACGCCGGATGAGGGGCTCGCACTACTTCAAACGACATAAAGGATTTACGAACGTGGACGCAGAGCGAGAGAAATAAGCCTGTGTGAACGTATTTATCAAACNTGAAGCTCTATATAAAAACTACTGCGAAAAAGTTGTGTGTATTTATTTTATACAGTTTTGCTGTAGATATGATGTAATTTTTTATAAATAAATGACACTTCTTCCTCTGTAGCATTGTGATGTTTATAATAGANTACTTTTACTGTTTTCAGCGTTGTCTTTCTTGTACTTTAATACTGTACTTTTATACCTGTAAATTTGCATCCTAAACAACGATGTCACCCTGCATAAAAACTAAAACCATCAGGATAGCCACATAACCATAACCAAAACCAAAACTAAAATCAACCAAATAAAATTCATCGCCACAACATTAAAAAGATAAAGCAACTCAAAATTTAATCACAAACATCACACAAAACCAAAACTTCAGCTAAATTAAGATGTCTCTATCGGATGATCGGGAATTCCTCGGAGGAGGTAACCTACGACTGCTAACGAGGCTTTCTACGGTTTAAATGAAATTATGGAACTCATTAAGTTAGGTTTAGTAAGTTCATTTAGACTAAGTGAATCCAATAGAAAATAGTGATGCCAGAACGAGGGAACCATAGGGTCCTAACCGGTGTCGCTTTAATCAACTTTAATATGCCCTCATAAAATTTAAAGAACTTCAACCAAACCGGTGTCGCTCTAATCAACTTTAATATGCCCTCATAAAATTTAAAGAACTTCAAACATACTAATTGGTGTCGCTCTAATCAACTTTAATATGCCCTCATAAAATTTAAAGAACTTCAACCATAGGGACTGGTGTCACTCTAATCAACTTTAATATGCCCTCATAAAATTTAAAGAACTTCAACCATAGGGCCCACTGTTGCTCTAATCAACTTTAATATGCCCTCTATAAAATTTAAAGAACTTCAACCATAGGGCCACCTGATTTGACATTATAACTTGACACACTTGAAAACTCAAACTCATCGCGGCGAGGAGCTTGGAGCTAGCATGCGTTATAACATGGCACACTAGATAACTCAAACTCGTCGCAGCAGGAGCTTGGAGCTAGCTTGGTGGGCAGCAGACGCCCTTATAAAATTTAAAGAACTTCAACCATAAGGCCACCTGATTTGATATTATAACTTGACCATACCCCCATAAAATTTAAAGAACTTCAACCATAGGGCCACCTGATTTGATATTATAACTTGACACCACTAAGAATTAAAGAACTTCAACCATAGGGCCACCTGATTTGACATTATAACTTGACACACTAGATAACTAAAACTCATCGCGGCAAGGAGCTTGGACCTAGCATGGTGGGCAGCACAACCATCTTAAACAGCAAAACCTGTCTTCCCCAACTAAACCAACCTTCCTTAGACTTAAACAACAAAGCCATAGGACTTCGAGGCTGCTTGCTTATGCAACGTAAATCCTCACCTTATCTTTAGGCCTTTGCATAGCCCTGCTATACTCTCATGCAACGTAAATCCTCACCTTATCTTTAGGCCTTTGCATAGCCCTGCTATACAATATACTCTTTACTCGTCTTAGGATTCCGAGGTTGTCGTTTGTCACGATCTAAATCCTCACATCTTCTAGGCTATTTATGTGATCATTTCACACGAAGCCCTAACTAATAAAATTGGCAGGATGAAACACCTAAATATTTGTCCTCAAAACTGAGGCCAAACATTAGGATAGCTTGGGAAGTCACCGAGGTTCTCCTCTGGATCCATGACATCCCCTAGTTCTTCTTTCTTTGGATTCTACAATAAAATCTTCCAAATTTGAACCAATCCCCTTTCACACCTCTACGTCTGATTTCGTTGAAGAGTCCTACCTTCGAAATTCCTTGAAGATAATATTTCCTGATTTTTATCGAGAGACTTCTTAGGTGAGTTTGGTCATTCTTTGAAGATAATATTTCCTGATTTTTATCGAGAGTCTTCTTAGGTGACCTTGGTCATTTAGGATGTAATTAACTATAGGGGCACATCTGATTTTGTTGAAGAGTCCTACCCTTTGAAATTCCTTGAAGATAATATTTCTTGATTTTTTCGAGAGTTTTCTTAGGTGACTTTGGTCATTTAAGATGTAATTAACTATAGGGGTTTGCCCTTATAGAAAGGGAGTCTTCTTAAGTGACTTTGGTCATTTAAGATGTAATTAACTATAGGGGCTTGCTCTTATAGAAGTTTTCTTAGGTGACTTTGGTCATCTAAGATGTAATTAACTATAGGGGCTTGCCCTTATAGATCTTCTTAGGTGACTTTGGTCATTTAAGATGTAATTAACTATAGGGGCATGCCCTTATAGGAACTTCTTAAGTGACTTTGGTCATTTAGGATGTAATTAAGTATAGGGGCTTGCCCTTATAGGAAGCACGTCCGAACCCAACTTAATATAAATCCTATTTAATCTTTTATATTAAATAGGAGAACTTGTCGGTAAATACAAAATTAACTATAGGGGCTTGCCCTTATAGGAAGCACGTCCGAAACCAGCTAAATATAAATCCTATTTAATCTTTTATATTAAATAGGAGAACTTGTCAACAAATACAAAGGTTTCGCAGACTAAACAAATATCATACTTTCCTTAGTTTGTTTGATCGAGCCTCATTCTCAAGTCTTGTGTTTATTCTTCGGGATAGATATAGAATTTGAGGTACAGTGCTCTTTCATTTTAAACTATGAAAAATATGAGGTCAGTTTGATTTCATTGTCCTTCCAAAGCGGGCGACGGGATTTCGATTCCGGTGGCCGACAGCTTCTTATGGGCAACCCCACAAAACCAACCCAAAATAATGCCGACATATGCCTAGACTTGTATATGTTCTCTTGTAGTTGTTGAATTGACGAGTCCACAATGACTGGGGTCTGAACCATACTTGACTTTTACAGGAGACATCTTGAGTTTGGGCAATGATAGTTCCATCTCAATTTTGTTACTTCCTTTATCTGATCTTTTTTTCTTCAATATGGTCCAATAAACCAATTGAAGAATAACTTGAAGATGATCTTACACTATCTTTATAACTATTAGAGGTGCATATTTAAAGGGATAAGATGATGCCTGAGGTTGGTGCTTGCGAGCCAATATATCAAGGGTAATCGTATCCATAGGGTTAGGCCTTATAAAAGCATTTAAAAGTACCAAATTTATCAGAGTAGTGATTTCATTAGAAATTGGAAGTAAGGTAGTGAGAGGTGACGAATTAAACTCATTTATCTAGTATGTTTGTGTTTGTGTTACAACAAAATAAAGGACTTGAGGAACACTTACATATATATTTCTATGCTGATACCTGTTATTCTAGTTAGACTTTTCTTTAGTTCAGCTTTATTTTGGCGTGTTAAGTTTACATTTACTTTATGTTGCAAATTATTTCATTCTAATGAATACTTGTAAATGTTTCTCATAGACATTTGTGATAAATAAAATTTCTGNTGAATTAAACTCATTTATCTAGTCAGTTTGTGTTTGTGTTACAACAAAATAAAGTACTTGAGGAACACTTACATATATATTTCTATGTTGATACCTGTTATTCTAGATAGACTTTTCTTTAGTTCAGCTTTATTTTGGTGTGTTTAGTTTACATTTACTTTATTTTGCAAATTATTTCATTCTAATGAATACTTGTAAATGTTTCTCATAGACATTTGTGATAAATAAAATTTATANCTGAATTATTTTTCTTTCTGCTTTTATTTTATGCGTTGAATACAAGTTAAAAATTAAGTTTGAGGGAAGGAAGAAAAATAAATTTCCAAGATAGTATACTTCTTTTTAGTTTAATATTGTTGCAAGAATGTTTTAAGTTAGATTTACTTTCTCCTGCAGTCATTCTATCCTAATTATACATGCATATGAATTGATAGGATGTTTTAGTAGGTGGTAGAAAAAAATTTAAAATTTCTTCCTAGCATATTTATCTGTACTTATTGTAAAATATTTAAAAATTCAAGTTTATGGGGAGGAAGAAAATTAAATTTCAAATTTAAACTTTACTTATCCTTAAAGAAACTAAAAATAAATTTAATTTGAAAAAATGAATTTTGTTATCTAGAGTTATCTTAAGATTACTAGAATTTAAATTATAGAAATGCAATATGAAAACTTAGTAGAAACTTTAGTAAAAGGGATGAAACTAAAATTAAGATGTTTAGTACAAAATAGTAGGGAAATGATTTTACTATTTATAGTAGGAAAAAATGAATTTTAAAAAAATTAAGAATTGATAGAATAATATTTTTTTGAAGAATTTAGATTCTATTTAATTTTTTTTTCAAAAACTGCATTTGAAGTTAAAGATGGAAAATAAATTTTTAACTTTAGAAAAGGAATATTGAAATTAAAAATCATTAAAGTTCTATCTAGATATAATAATTATCATATAAAAAGAGTAAGGATTAAGAAGATCATAAAAGAAAAGAAAAATAAAAAAGAAAAGAAAAGAAAATAAAAATAAAAGAAAAATAAAAGAAAAAGAAAAGTAAAAAGAAAATACTTGGGGAGANTTTTTAACTTTAGAAAAGGAATATTGAAATTAAAAATCATTAAAGTTCTATCTAGATATAATAATTATCATATAAAAAGAGTAAGGATTAAGAAGATACTAAAAGAAAAGGAAAATAAAAAGGAAAAGAAAAGAAAATAAAAATAAAAGAAAAATAAAAGAAAAAGAAAAGTAAAAAGAAAATACTTGGGGAGAAACTTGAGGATTATGACCTAATTAAAAATTAATTTCACTTGAATCTTTATAAGAAAGAAAACTTAGGATCAATCCTAAGCTTAATTTCAAAAAGTATTAGCAAAATTAATTTTTTAGAAGACATAAATTATGAAATTAATAATTTTCTAAGAATCTAAAGTTTGGAAAATTTTTGATTATTTTTGAATTAAATAGAAAATCAGGATTCCTAAGTTTAATACGAAATCTATTGATACCTTATATGTCATTTAATTTATTGAAAATTCTTCAAAGTTATACTGTAATATTTCTAGAACAAAATTTTAGATCATCTAACATAAATCAACATAATCTTAAAGTTGTAGTGTTACTTAAGGATTAGTAATGTTTAAGTTTAGAAGATTTGAGACGCCTAAAAATTACATACTTTTTATATAGATTTCATGCTAATTTCTAATTATATTTAATGATATTGCACTTTAAAGGAAGATATTTTGCATTTTTTTTATTTCAGGTACAAGAAATGAACTTTCGGAGAAAATGAAGTAAAAATAGTGCAATTAGGAGCCAAATTGAGCAAGGAAGAAAATATTGATCTAGTGCATCTTGATACGCCTTTCTATACTAATCTTTTTCACATTTATCACATGCTTTGTGAATGGAATCGTACTTTAAAGAAATGTTATTTTCATGTTTATCTTGTAGGTATAACTCTTGGAGTGAAACAAAGTAAAACGAAGGTGCTGCGAATAGGATGGTGCCTAGGTGTCAGAAAGTGGCGCCTAGGCTCCACTCTCATCTAGAAACTGATGCTTAGGTGCCAGAAATGGTTAAGGGGCAACTTTTAACTTTTTTTTGGATATTCTAGTGTGTTTTGGAAGATTTTTGGAGATTATTCATGCCCCAAAGAGTTATACGATGAATCTAAACAATTGAAATGTGAAGAGGCGTGTCTATTGGAGTGAAGAGGAGAGTCTCTTAGAACAAGGAGTTAGCTGGTTTCTCTTTGAAAAGGGTGGCTGACATCTATCATGGTGGATGATTAAGAGGAGTTCTTAAAGAGTTTTAGAGAGATTTTAGGCATGCCTCTTCTAAGAGGCATGTGTGTGTGGGTAGGAGATGTAGATTTCTGCCTTTTCTTAAGAGATTAGTGAGAGATTTTGAGAGATATGTGCAAGGAATTGTATGAGCATTGCATGGATCAACGAGAGACTTTGTTGGAGGGATTTTCATCTTTCTTTTAAGAGAAAAAACTAAATATTGTATTCTTCATTATCTTATAATTTTTGTAAACATTTTCTAATGGATTTCCTTTGATTTAATAAAGTTTTTTGTTGTGTTTTATCCATGCTTCATGAGTAGTTTATTTTACTCTTTTCTTTTGATATGAAGTTGTGGCATGAGTAAAAAAATTTTTTTATGATAGATTATTTTTTATTTCTATGTGATGATAAATATCTTTTTTGCTTCATTGACATAACTTAAGTGGAAATAGATTATATTAAAATCAGTTGTAAGTGAAACTAAGACTTGAGAGAGCGGTGATCTTGCAACTTGAGTACTCACATTGTCCGGTTGGATATGGTGAAGTAGTTTAGGTGGCAATGCAACTTTTAAGAAAATGCAATTCATGATCTGTTTCTATTAGGACTTTCTAAGTGATAGATATTTACATAAAACTAATAGAATACTAAGCATACTTATACACTCGGAAGAGGGTAGGTAGACTTATGTTCCTTATCAACACATTACTATTACATAATTATATTGATTTTTTTACTGCTTATGCCATCGTCTTCATTTTACTTTTATTTTGAAATGAAATGGATGCATGTTTAGGAATTTAGATTTTCTTAGAATTCTTTTATTTTATTAATGTGATGGTATTTTCACATGTTCTTAATTTAATTTATAAATTGGCAATTTGTGATGTTAAAATCTGTTGCAAAAACATATTAACTTGGTAGGGCTGTGATTTCACCCAACTAGTGAGCACCACGATAAACCTTGTATGGAGGGGATGTCTCACCCAATGAGGAGTGAAAATAGATAGGGAGATAAGTTTTGATGAATGTAGAATTGATGATTCTAGAGTGACAGGCTAGATCCTATTTCAATTTGGTTTTTTGTTTGAGAACTGAGGCCTGGTTGGTCCTGCTAGAGAGGGGTCAATGGGTAACCTAGAAGTGAGAGACTAGAATCTACTCAACACAACCATATCAATTAGAGACTTAACTTTAGATTGTGACTTTTCTTTATGCACTCAGGTGAGTGTAAAGAATATGTATGTTCCTATTTTTCACCGGCCACATTAAATTCTAAGCATTTCATTCTTACACATTTTCTAGGTTATCACATGTGAAAAGTAGTTTTTAACATCTCAAAATTCTCCAAATCAATTTCTCTTGCTAGGTTTATCTTTAGATTTATGTTTGTATTTAGGAGTCATTATTAGAAAACACTCTTAATCATCATTACAAAGCAAGACCTGATAATTGTAGACTAGAATTAGCCTAAGGGATACTTACATTGCTTTTATGTGGAATCGACACTTTGGTCTTAAAAGCAACCACTATAGTACTTGTAATGATATTTATACTTGCATAGAACCCCTAGTCTGTAAAATATAAATCACTCTAAATTCTATAACATATCCATTTTGAACATTAGTTGCTTAAGTAAATTGAGTCAATTTTTTTGCCATAGAATTAAATATCTACATAATTTCGGGTTAGATCAAGTACTTGGTGCCATCAACAGAGATTGAAATTGAAGTAATTGCATATGTATGTACGCACACTTTCTAGGGGCATCATTTGACACCAAATAAAGATGCACCTGACAGATGTAGAAAAAAATTCTTTTATTGTTGTACAATGCATATTTTGTTTTTGATGTGATCCTCTTCAGGCTAAAAAATATTGGGACAACCTATCAGAATCTTATGGATGTAATATTTTCAAAATAAAAAAAGAAAGAACATTGAAGTGCATGTGAATGTTGTTCTAATTAAAAGTAAATTTGTTGAACAACAAATATAAGATCTAAATGAAAGCCTTAAAAATTTTAACATGAAGTTGAATTCTTTGAAGTGCACTTTCGGGGCATTGACTCGAAAATTCCATTGCTTTTTGTTGATTGTCAACAAGTTAAAAGCCAATACAGAGAAGGACCAATATGTAATCCCCTTGGAACACTAAAGAAGTCCCAAGACTAGCCAATCGATTAGTGTGACTCAGCTGTTTCATTTTAAAATATGACAATGAATGTGCAGTGTTCTTCATAGCAATAAGGAAAAATTAAAATTTTAAGTGGACAATTGATTGCGAGTTAACATTTAAAAGTTTAAGAGACTCACTAGCATCACCACCACCACTCCAGAGTCCAAAACTAGAAGAGGAATTGTTCCTGTATCTCAATTTGGATGAGAGGCAGTCAGTTGTTTACTGGTTAGAGAAGATGCTAGGAAGCAATTTCCAATGTACTACACTAGTCAGGTACTTAAGGACACCAAAAATAGGTACCCAATAATGAAAAAACTAATGTTTGCATTAATTATTCCTTCTTACAATTTCTGGTCCTATTTTTGGATGCACCTAATTGGAGTTTTCATGGATCACTTGTTGAAATCCGTACTCACTCAATCAGACTATTTTGGTTGACTATTAAAGTAGGTGGTATAATTCAGTGAATATGACATCAAGTATGTCCCCTTGAGGGCTATCAATGTGCAGAAAATCGTTGAATTCTTGACATACTTCTCAAAAGCAAAAGAGCAAGATGAAGGAAGTCCTACCAATGATAGGGCATGGATATTGCATGTCGACAAAGCTTCTAAGCAGGAGAACTAGGGTTGGGTTGGTGCTAAGCACTTAGATAGAGAACTTCTCTACTAGTCAATTTTGGCAGAGCTTGAGGTTATGAATAACCAAGTGAAGTACGAAGCACTTGTTGTCGATGTTTTCTTGGCTTACAAATTAGGTGCTCGAGATCTGTTGGTAAAGTCAAACTCCTTGTTAGTCATCAATAAAGTTAACAGAGAGTTTGAGGTTTGATATGAGTTGCTGACTAGGTACCTTGCCAGGATAAGGAAAGAAATCAAGAGGTTCAAAAGCTTCCAGATATAACATGTCAATCGCGAGGAAAACTAAATCATTGAAATTCGATCCAAGCGTGTTAGTTTGGTTGGGACTTCACAAAGGCTTATGACCCAACCTACAATTATGCAGATATTTTTATTCCAAAAGATTGCAAAAAATTTGGCCCAAATTATATTTAGAGGTTAGTGTGAATAAATGAAATGATTTAGAAAATTGATAATAAGCCTTCACATTTGTAGTACTATGCAAGTATACGTATCATTTCAAGTAATATAGGACTTTCCTTAAAAAACCCAATATTGATCCCATGGGGAAAGCTATAAACCTCCATCAAAATTGTAGATAAATTTGATAAAAGATAAATGTCAAACAGTTTGAAAAGATTAAAACTAAATTTAAGCAGAAAGAAATAACAAAGTTTAAAAGTTTAATAAAGTTCAAAAGACTAATAAAGTTTAAACGTGAATTTGAATGTTATGAAAAGATCTTTCCCCTTACAAAGAGATGTTAATCAGTATAGGATTTAAATGATTTAAAAAAATAAAATTATTTATTATGACAAATAGGAGCATACATATTCTTTACCCCTTCTTAGTGTTAGCAAAGAACATTGGCTAACCTAAAGTTTGTCTCCACCTTGGGTAGTAGTGCTGAGTAGATTCTAGCCCCTCACTTCTAGATTACCCGATGTTCCCTCTTTATAGAACCTACTAGAGACCCTTAGATCCAAACTCTAAATCAAATTGATAAAACAATCTAGTCTATCACCCTAGAAACATCAATTCTATGTCCATCAAAACTTATCTCCCTATCTATTTGCACTCCCTCTCAGACGATCGCGATGACTCTTTCTAAAGTGAAGTGTGGCATTTACAAGTTGGGTGAAATTATAGCCCTCCCAGGTCATTATGTTTCTTAATGGAGTTTAACATCACAAGTGAACAATTTGCAAAGTAAATGAAGAATTGGTGTGTTGACCTCAATTTTGGTGAGGTCTTTCCTTCCACTTAGTGCTTAGGATCTAGCCCTAAGACATTTCTTTTGAATATCCTAGAAGAGTAGTGATAGAACCCACCTACATAGAAATTCAAACCACTTCCTTGCTCTCTCTGAAACCCACATGGATGATCATGAACCTTCATCACTTGGAAGGTTGAGACCAACATGTGAGGATTCAAGGAAGAGTCCCCATAGGACTGTTGAACTTAGAGTAACCTTGGGTGCCTAGGGTTAAGTCTTTCACACACTCAAGCCCATCACAACTCTTCACTTATCCTAATACCTTAGAACTACACCCATTGAACCTATGTACTTTGGATCTTTTGAAAACTCATGTGGGTGGTCCCCAAGCTCTTGACCCTTTTGTTAGGGTGGCTAGGACCCTCAGATGAAGGGCCCAAAATGTGCTTCCCCTTGGTCTCATGGCTCAAATAAGGTAACCTTGTGATTGGCATACTCAATAGCTTCAATTCTACCTAGACACCCAATTTTGGCCTTTTAACCCTAATTTCCTTGAAATTCCCAAATTACCCCTAAAATTTCCAAAATTACCAAAATACCCCTTATATCCATAAAATTTTCAAAACCTCCCAAATCATTCCAAACGTCCCCTAAACCAATCCTAACCATCCAATGGTCCCAATTTGACCAAATTTACTAATTTTGTCCAAATTCTCAATTCTGCCCCTAAAGTCCTAAATTCCTCATATTCATCATAATTTCCACCAAATCCACATCAAACCCACCCAGTCTCAAACCTAAACTGAACATTGACCAAAGGAAAATATGTTGAGATTTTCATACCTATTTTATACTATTTTTGATGATATTACATTTTAAAGAAAGGTATTTTTGATGTTTTATTGTAGGAATGATGAATTAGTGTCATAGGAGCAAAAAGATGCAAGAATGAGCGAATTTGGAGCGAAAAAGACCAAAATGTGAAGATTTGAACTAGGGAGCCGACGACAAGCCCAACGACACCAACGACGAGATTTTCCTGAGACTCCAGAATTAATTCACTTAGAAGGCCCGCCGACAGCGCCCTCAAGGCCGCCGACGGCGAGCTCGGCGGTTATGTCCAACTAGGCATTGGATGAGGAAGAATTTTGGAGGGGTGCTTAGGCAACTCTTAGGAAAGCTCATCCACAATTTTAAAAAAAGTTTTGGCCAAAAATTAAAGAGGTCCTGGAAGTTAGAAAGGTCCTGAAGGTTGAAGAGGTTCAATTAGTGTTTGGTAGAGAGTCTAAATTGTGAGGAATTCTTTGAGAGATTGTAAGAGTGGAGGGAAAGTGAGAGATTTCTTTCCGTAGAGTGTAACAATTGTGAGGAATTCTTCAAGAGATTGTAAGAGTGGAGGGAAAGTGAGAGATTTCTTCCTCCTTTGGCTTCGAAGAGGAATTTTTTGTGCTGTAAAGAAAGGAAGAGATTCAGAGGAACTTCAAGGAGTTTTCTTGGGGAGAAATTAACTGTAAAGAAAGGAAGAGATTCAGAGGAACTTCAAGGAGTGTTCTTGGGGAGAAATTTAGAGTTATTATTATTTATAGTTTGTATGACTTTGATTTCATATATGAATTTCGAGTTTTGTTGTGTTTTCCCCAAGAGATCTGAGTAGTTTTCTCCATATTTCTCCTTGTCTTGAGATTTGTGAAATGGTGATTTGAATTGGTTAAGCCATGAAAATGTTAAAGAAATTATGATGATATTTTCACTTCGATCTTAGTTTACTTTCAATATGGCCAATTGATTTGTTAAAATATATTGAGTTTTACAACTAAAGTGAAGATTGCATCCAATATTCAGAGAGGTCAAAGCCCATGAAAGTTGGGGGCAAATAAATAAAGAAATAAAATTATCGGGCGTAGAATTGGAGATTTTAGAGTGACATACTAAAATCCCCAATTCGGTCCTATCGTTTGGTGCTGAAGTGTAGATGTTAGCCCTCAAATGAGGGGAACGTAGAAGCTCCGAAGTGAGAGTCAGTTTCCTCCTAGCCTAGCTGCAGATTCAGTAAGCAAACATATGATTAGTCAATGTTCTTTATTCCTGGACCAAAGGGTAAAGAATATGTATGCTCCTATTTGACACAATACAATTTAAACTAGTTCAATTTATCCATTCACTATAATTTCTTGACAAGGAGTAGGATGCTTTCTTATATATTGAATATCACATTAAAAATCTCATTAGTATAATTAGTTATTTCATAGTTATTAAAAATTACATATTTATTTCAATTGCCTATTAGTGACAGATAAGCAAATTGAATTCCATTATTGCNGACACATACTTCAACTGGCTAGGCAATACTTTCAACTCAAGTTCATGTGGTTTTATAATTGACGAAAATATATTATTATCAGCATTTTCTGTAATATCCAACGTCTCAAATCTTTCCTGAACATAATCTAATTCTTCATTTTCTAATTCGTCCAGAATAGCTTCATCACTCTCTTCAAATTATTCTTTCTCTTCAAAATTTTCTTTCAATAGATGTTCACTAATTTTCATGCGAAAACATTCATTATCTCCTTTAACAGCAGGGTATTTCATAGATTTTGCAATGTTAAAAGTCACTTCTTGATCAATAATCCTCATAGTTATTTCTCTGTTTTGAACATCTATCATAGCTTTTCCAGCAGCTAACAATGGTCTCCCTAAAATGATAGGTATTTCTTTATCTTCCTCCATATCTAAAACAATGAAGTCCACAAAAAAGATAAATTTATCAACTTTACTAACTGACCAGAGGAGAAAATGTTGAGATTTTCTTACCTATTTTATATTATTTTTGATGATATTGCACTTTAAGAAAAGGTATTTTTGATGTTTTGTTGCAACTATGATGAATTAGGATCATTGGAGCAAAAAGGAGCGAATTTGGATTGAAAAGGACCAAAATGTGGAAATTTGAACTAGGCCGCCGATTACGCCCTTGACCCCACCGACGGAGTGTTTTTCCTGAGGCTACAGGGCAAAATTCTTCAGAAGTCCGCCGACGGTGCCCTTGAGGCCGCCGACGACGAGCTCGGCGGTTATGCCTACGCAAGCTTTGGATAAGGCCAAATTTTGAAGGTATGCTTAGGCAACTCTTAGGAAAGCTCATCCACAACTTTAAAAAACTATTTTGGCCAAAAATTGGAGAGCTAGCAGAAGAGGGAAAAGAATCTAGGGAGTAAAGGAAGTGCTAGAGAGATTTCCTAGAGATTATAAAGGTTCCAATATTGTGAGGAATTCTTCGAGAGATTGTAAGAGTAGAGGGAAAGTGAGAGATTTTTTCTTGTATTGTGAGGAATTCTTCGAGAGATTGTAAGAGTGGAGGGAAAGTGAGAGATTTCTTCCTCCTCCACTTCGAAGAAGAATTCTGTGTGCTGTAAAGAAAGAAAGAGATTCAGAGGAACTTCGAGGAGCAATATTATGAGGAATTCTTCGAGAAATTGTAAGAGTGGAGGGAAAGTGAGAGATTTCTTCCTCCTTGCTCGTTTCGAAGGGAATTGCTTGTGTTGTAAAGAAAGGAAGAGATTCAGAGGAACTTCAAGGAGTGTTCTTGGGGAGAAATTAGAATTTTGTGTGTTGTAAAGAAAGAAAGAGATTCAGAGGAACTTCGAGGAGTTTGCTTGTGGAGGAATTTGTGTGTTGTAAAGAAAGGAAGAGATTCAAAGGAACTTCGAGGAGTGTTCTTGAGGAAAAATTAGAGATAAGTTATTTACTTATTGTAGTTTGTATGGCTTTGATTTTATATATGAATTTTGAGTTCTGTCGTGTTTTCCCCATGAAATCTGAGTAATCTTCTCTGTCTTTCTCCTTGTCTCGAGATTTGTGAAATGGTAATTTGAATTGGTGAAGCCATAAAAATGTTTAAGAAATTGTGATGATCTTTTCACTTTGATCTTAATTGGTGAAGCCATGAAAATGTTTAAGAAATTGTGATGATCTTTTCACTTTGATCTTAATTCTTTCAATCTGACCAATTGATTTGTTAAAATATGTTGAGTTTTACAACTAAAGTGAAGATTAATTTGTTCAATTGATTTGTTAAAAGATGTTGAGTTTTACAACTAAAGTGAAGATTACATCCAAGATTCAGGGAGGTCAAAGCCCTTGAGTTGGGTGCAAATAAATATGGAAAAAAAATTATCGAGCGTAGAATTGGAGATTTTAGAGTGACAGACTAAAATCCCCAATTTGGTGCAAATAAATAGGGAAATAAAAATTATCGAGCGTAGAATTGGAGATTTTAGAGTGGAAAGGTATGTTGAGTTTACAACTAAATTTACAACTAAAGTGAAGATTACATCCAAGATTAATAAATAAGGAAATAATATTATCGGGCGTAGAATTGGAGCTCTTGGAAGTTGGGTGCAAATAAATAGGGAAATAATATTATCGGGCGTAGAATTGGAGATTTTCAAAGCCCTCGGAAGTTGGGTGCAAATAAATAGGGAAATAATATTATCGGGCGTAGAATTGGAGATTTTAGATTAGAAGTTGGGTGCAAATAAATAGGGAAATAAAATTATCAGGCGTAGAATTGGAGATTTTAGAGGAAAGTTGGGTGCAAATAAATAGGGAAATAAAATTATCGGGCGTAGAATTGGAGATTTTAGAGTTCAGACTAAACTCCCCAATTCGGTCATATCATTTAGGTGTTGAAGTGTAGATGTTAGCCCTCAGGTGAGGGGAACGTGGGAGATCTTAAGTGAGAGCCGGTATCCTCCCAGCCTAGCTGCAGATTTAGTAAACAAGTGTAGTACTAGTCAATGTTCTTTATGCCTGTACCAAATGGTAAAGAATAGGTATGCTCCTAATTGACACAATATAAATTGAACTAATTCACTTTATCCATTCACTATGATTTCTTGACAAGGAGAAGGATCTTTTCTTATATATTGAATATTTCAATTAAACCCTCATTAGTATCATTAATTATTTAATAGTTATTAAAATTACCTATTTTATTTCAATTGTCTATTAGTGACAGATAAGCAAATTGAACTTTGTTTTTGTGATTAAAGTATTACTTTTCTAAAATCTTAGTTTGCAGTTCTAAACCACTCCCTGTGGGATCGATATCTAGGACTCCATTAGAGCCTTATATTACTTGAACGATACATATACTTGCTTTGATAAGTGTGACTTTACAATTATTAAATATTTATTATTTTTATATTTATCTTATATTTTAAGCATATAAAAAAGTTGCAGGTCACTAACACATTTTCTATAACTCCCTTAGGATATGTAACTGAACGATCCGCTAACTTTAGAGTCATAGAAGTAGGTGAGACTCCTGCTAATCCTAATCTTTTGAAAATTTATAGAGGCATAAGATTAATGATGGCTCCCAAATCACATAAAGCTCTTCCATAAAATTTTTCACAATAGCACATGGTATAGTGATGTTGGCTCCCAAGTCACATAAAGCTCTTCCATAAAATTTTTCACATAAGATTAATGCTTGCTCCCAAATCACATAAAGCTCTTCCATAAAATTTTTCACCGATAGCACACGGTATAGTGAAATTTCCAGGATCTTTTAATTTTTCAAGAAGCTTTTTTTGAATAATTGCACTACACTCTTCGTTAAGTGCAACAGTCAGGATCTTTTAATTTTTCAGGAAGCTTTTTCGGAATAATTGCACTACACTCTTCGCTAAGTGGTTCTCTTAGTTTCTAGGAAGCTTTTTTGGACTAATTGCACTACACTCTTTGCTAAGTGCAATAGTTTTGTTATCTGTGAACTTCCTTTTCTTGTTCAAAATATCTTTCACAAACTTCACATAATTGGGCTTTTGCTCTAAAGCTTTTACGAAGGGAATATTTACCGTTTACTTCTTAAAAATTTCTAAAAATTTAGAAAATTGTTTATTCTATTTGTGTTGCTTCAATCTTTGAGGAAATGGCGGTGAAGGCTTCTCCATAGTAATTTTCATTGGTGTTAATGGATACTCTAAACCTCAGTACTCATGATCATTTTCTTTTTTGGTATTCACTTTCTCTTTTTCAGTTTTTGTTTCTTCTTGCACTCTTATCTCCAATTCTTTTCCACTTCGTAATTGTATCGTCTTGATTTGTTCTTTTCCTTGATCTTTAAGATTTGGTTCAACAGTACTAGGAAAAGTTCCCAATGTTTGGTTACTAAGAGCAGTAGTGATATGCCCTAATAGATTTTCAATATTCTTAATAGCACTTCCTTGATTTTTTAATTGATTTCCTTGAATTTGTAATTAATTTCCAAGATTCTGCAATTGTTGACTCATGTTTAATATCAGCTCTTCCATAGACAACTTCTTCTCCTTAATTTGAGTTTTACTGTTAAATCCTGAAGGATAAGAAGGTATATAGTTAATATTTCCTTAGTTGGATGAATTTTCTAATGGGTTCACTAGGTTGTTTTCCCATTGTTGATTTGTAGAAGAATTGTTATTCCAATTAAAATTTGGATGATTCTTCCAACCTAGGTTATAATAGTTCGAATATGGGTTGTTGGGTCTATAATAGCATTTAAGGTTTCATATAAACCAATTGTTGATTTGTAGAAGAATTGTTATTCCAATTAAAATTTTGATGATTCTTCCAACCTGGGTTTATTTGTAGAAGAATTGTTATTCCAATTAAAATTTGGATGATTCTTCCAACCTGGGTTGTAATGGTTTGTAGAAGAATTGTTATTCCAATTAAAATTTGGATGATTCTTCCAACCTGGGTTATAATAACATTGTTGATCTGTAGAAGAATTGTTATTCCAATTAAAATTTGGATGATTCTTCCAACATGGGTTATAATAGTCAAATGTAGGGTTGTGGGGTCTATTAATAGCATTTAAAGTCTCATATGATGGATGAACATCCACAAATTTCCCAGATGAATTCTCTTCCATCATAGGAGGTGTTGGAGAATAATTCATCCCATAATGATCTAATTTCTTTGATATTGCAGCAATCTACGAAGCTAACATAGATATTGCATCAGAATCATGGATACTAGCTACTCTTTTAAAATTTACCCGTTCAGAGGGCCATTGAAAATGGTTAATAGCTATCCCTTTTATTAATGAATAAGCCTCATCAAAAGGTTTTGACATTAACGAATCACTAGTCGCAGCATCTATAATTGATCTAAGAGATCCCACTAATTCATTATAAAAAGTTTGAATTATCAACCAATCTGGTAACAAATGATATGGGCATTTACTAAGATCTTTAAATCTCTCCCAAGCTTCATATATTGACTGTCCATCAATCTGACAGAACGGTATTATACTATTTCTAAGTTTAGCAGTTTTGGATGGAGGGAAATATTTGGATAGAATTTCTATGACAGTTCTCCCCAAGTTCTAATAGATCCTGGTGCTAACGAATTTAACCACATTTTAGCCTTCTCACTCAATGAAAAAGGAAAAATTCTAAGTCTCACAGCATCGTTTGAGACTCTGTCATATTTAAAAGTAGCACACAGTTCNTAAATGATTAGCAATTTGATTATCAGTTTCCTTTCTATCAATAACCACAATATCAAATTCTTGCATCAAAAGTATCCATCTAATTAACCTTACATCCTTCTTTTGCAAGATATTTAATAGCAGAGTGATCAGTATGCACAATACATTTAGCTCCAATTAAATACGATCTAAATTCATCAAAAGTATCCATCTAATTAACCTTGGTTTGGCATCCTTCTTTTGCATTAGATATTTAATAACGTGATCAGTGTGCACAACACATTTAGCTCCAATTAAATAAGATCTAAATTTGTCTAAAGCACCAGTGTGCACAACACATTTAGTCCTAATTAAATAAGATCTAAATTTTTCTAAAGCATACACAATCATGTCCGAATTAAATAAGATCTAAATTTGTTTAAAGCATACACAATAGCCAGTAACTTTTTTTCAGTAACAGTATAGTCAATTTGTGCATCATTAAGAGTTTTACTAGCATAGATATAACCTTAAAAATCTTTTCATACCTTTGTCTAAGAACAACTCCAATAGCATAATCACTAGCATCACACATCAGTTCAAATGATTTCTCCCATTTAGGTGAAACTATAATAGGGGCTGTGATTAATTTTTTCTTTAATAACTCAAAGGCATTTAACTTCAGTAAATTCAAATTTCTTGTCCTTTTTCAAAAGATTGCATAGATGTTTAGTAGTTTTTGAAAAATCTTTTATAAAATGCCTGTAAAAACCAACATGTCCAAGAAAACTCCTAACCTTTCTTACATTAGTAGGAGGTGTTAGTTTAGATATAATTGAATTTTTGCAGGGTCAGCTTCCATACCATCTTCCAAAATTTTATGCCCTAACACAATTCCTCCTGCAACCATAAATTGCTGGGTCTGCTTTCATATCATTTTCCAAAATTTTATGCCCTAACACTATTCCTCCTGCAACCATGAATTGACATTTCTTCCAATTTAGAACTAATTAGTTCTTTCGCATAACTCCAAAACTTTTTCAAGATAATTTAAGCATGCATCAAATGATGTTCCAAATACAGAGAAATCATCCATGAATACTTCCAATCCATCATTAANGGTTCCAAATAAAGAGAAATCATCCATAAATACTTCCAATCTATCATCAATTAATTTACTAAATATGGACATCATACATCTCTANTGCATTCTTCAAAAAGCAAAAGTTCCAAAAGGACTATTAAATGTTGTCTTTTCTTGATCCTCAGGAGCAATAGGAATTTGATNACATAATCGGAAAGGCATTCTCCAAAAAGCAAAAGTTCCAAAAGGACTAGTAAATGTTGTCTTTTCTAGATCCTCAAGAGCAATAGGAATTTGATGGTAACCGGTATATCCATCTAAAAAATAAAAATATACTAAGCAAGTCTATCTACTATTTGGTCTAAAAATGGTAAAGGGAAGTGATCTTTCCTAGTGGCAGTGTTTAATTTNGAGTAACTTGTCTAATAGGTATTTATTCATTATTTTATTTTGCTTCAACAGTCACTCCTCCTTTCTTAGGAACATAATGAATTGGACTTACCCACACACTATCTGAAATAGGATNCGGTAACTTGTCTGATAAGTATTAATTCATTATTCTCTTTTGTTTCAACAGTCACTCCTCCTTTATTAGGAACACAATGAATTGAACTTACTCATGCACTGTCTGAAATAGGATATATAATTCCAGTCTCTAACCATTTCAAAATTTCCTTCTTAACTACTTCTTTCATCATTGGATTTAATCTCCTTTGTGTATCAACTCTTGGTTTATTTTATTCATCTAGTGTAATTCTATGCATACAAATCAAAAGACTGATTTCTTTAATATCAGCTAAGGTCCAACCAAAAGCTTTCTTATATCTTTTTAATGTATCTAACAGTCTTTGCTCTTGCAAAATATTTAATTTTGAAGATATAATAACAGGTAATGTAGATGAGTCTCCCAGAAAAACATACTTCAAGTGGTTAGACAATATTTTGAACTCAAGTTCAGGTGGTTTTATAATTAAAAGAACTAGATTCTTATCAGCATTTTCGGTAATATCCAACATCTCAAATCTTTCTTGAATATAATCTAATTTTTCATTTTCAAAATAACTTCATCACTATTCTCAAATTTCTCTTTCTCTTCAAAATGTTCTTTAAAATGTTCATTCAATAGATGTTCACTTATTTCCATGCAAAAACATTCATTATCTTCTTCAATAGTAGGGTATTTCATAAATTTCACAATGTTAAAAGTCACTTCTTGATCGTTAACTCTCATCTCATAGTCAATTCTCCTTTTTGAACATCTATCATAGCTTTTCCAGTAGCTAAAAATGGTCTCTAAAATGATAGGTATTTCTTTATCTTCCTCCATATCTAAAATAATGAGATCCACAGGAAAGGTTAACTCTCATTATTAATTCTCCTTTTTGAACATCTATCATAGCTTTTCCAGTAGCTAAAAATGGTCTCCCTACGATAGGTATTTCTTTATCTTCCTCCATATCTAAAACAATGAAATCCATAGAAAAGATAAATTTGTAAGTATTTCTTTATCTTCCTCCATATCTAAAATAATGAAATCCACAAGAAAGATAAATTTATCCACTTTTACTAACACATCTTCTATATATCTTTATCTTCCTCCATATCTAAAACAATGAAATCCACAGAAAAGATAAATTTATCCACTTTTACTAACACATATGTATCTTCCTCCATATCTAAAACAATGAAATCCACAGGAAAGATAAATTTATGAACTTTTACTAACACATCTTCTATAACTCCCTTAGACTAAGTAACTGAACGATCCGCTAACTGAAGAGTTACAGAAGTAGGTGAGACTTCTCCTAATCCTAATCTTTTGAAAATTGATAGAGGCATAAGATTAATGCTGGCTCCCAAATCACATAAAGCTCTTCCATAAAATTTTTCACCGATAGCACACGGTATAGTGAAACTGCGGATCTTTTAATTTTTTTAGAAAGCTTTTATTGAATAGTTACACTACACTCTTCGCTAAGTGCAACAGTTTCATTATTAGTGAACTTCATTTTCTTGTTCAGAATATCTTTCATAAATTTCACATAATTGAGCATTTGCTCTAAAGCTTCTTAATATTTACCATTAATTTCTTAAGAATTTATAAAAGCATAGAAAATTATTTCTTCTATTTGAATCAAAATATCTTTCATAAATTTCACATAATTAGGCATTTGCTCTAAAGCTTCTACGAAGGGAATATCAGTATATCTTTCATAAATTTCACATAATTGGGCATTTGCTCTAAAGCTTCTACGAAGGGAATATTTACTGTTAACTTCTTAAGAATTTTTAAAAATTTGGAAAATTGTTTATTCTGTTTATGTTGCTTCATCGTTAATTTCTTAAGAATTTCTATAAACTTGGAAAATTGTTTAACCTTTTTGTGTTGCTTCAATCTTTTAGGAAACGGTGGTGGAGGTTTCTCCTGTTAATTTCTTAAGAATTTCTAAATCATTTGCTCTAAAGCTTCTACGAAGGGAATATTTACCGTTAACTTCTTAAGAATTTCTAAAAAGAAAATTATTTATTCTATTTGTGTTGCTTCAATCTTTGAGGAAACAGTGGTGGAGGTTTCTCCTCAAAATATCTTTCATAAATTTCACATAATTAGGCATTTGCTCTAAAGCTTCTACGAAGGGAATATCAGTATATCTTTCATAAATTTCACATAATTGGGCATTTGCTCTAAAGCTTCTACGAAGGGAATATTTACTGTTAACTTCTTAAGAATTTTTAAAAATTTGGAAAATTGTTTATTCTGTTTGTGTTGCTTCAATATTTGAAGAAACGGTGGTGGAGGTTTCTCAACAGTAATTTTCATTGGTTTAAGTGGATATTCTAAATCTGGGTATTCATGATCCTTTTCTTTCTTTGTTTTCTCCACAGTAATTTTCATTGGTGCAAGGGGAAATTCTAATTCTGGGTATTCATGATCATTTTCTTTTTCTGTATCCACTTTCTCTTTTTCAGTTTCCGTTTCTTTCTGTACTCTTATTTTCAATTCTTTTCCACTTCGTAATTGTATCAATTTTATTTGTTCTATTCCTTGATCGTTAGGAGTTGGTTCCACAGTACTAGGAAAAGTCCTAATGTTTGGTTACTAAGTGCGGTAGCGATGTGCCATAATTGATTTTCAATATTCTTTATAGCAGTTCCTTGATTTTGTAATTGATTTCCTTGAATTTGTAAGAGATTTCCTTGATTCTGTAATTGTTGGCCCATGTTTAATATTAGTTCTTCCATAGACAACTTCTTTTCCTTAATTTTAGTGTTAATGTTAAATCCTGGAGGATAAAAAAGTCTATAATTAACATTTCCTTGGTTGGATGAATTTCTTAATGGGTTCACTAGGTTGTTCACCCATTATTGATTTGTAGCAGAATTGTTATTCCAATTAAAATTTGGATGATTCTTCCAACCTGGGTTATAATAGGTCGAATAAGGATTATTGGTAGCCATCTCTTCTATTAATGAATAAGCCTCATCAAAAGGTTTTGACATTAAAGATCCCTAGCTGCAACATCTATAATCGATCTAAGTGATCCCACTAATCCATTATAAAAAGTTTAAATTATCAACTAATCTGGTAACGAATGATGAGGGCACTTCCTAAGAAGTTCTTTAAATATCTCCCAAGCTTCATATATTGACTCTCCATCAATCCGACAAAATGATGTTATATCATTTCTAAGTTAAGCAGTTTTGGATGGACGGAAATATTTGGATAGAAATTTCTGTGAAACTTCTTCCCAAGTTCTCATAGATTCAGGTGCTAACAAATTTAACCACATCTTAGCCTTATCCCTAAGTGAAAAAGGAAAGTCTGAGTCTAACAGCATCGTTTGAAACTCTGTCATATTTAATGGTAGCATACAGTTCTAAAAAACTAGCGAGGTGTAAATTAGGATCTTCATTTGGTGTACCTCCAAATTGATTGTTTTGTATCATTTGGATAATAGTAGGTTTAAGCTTAAATGAATTAGCAGCTACATCAAGATTTTGGATAGATAAGTGAATTTCATCGGCTGTAGGATTTGCATAATCTCGTAGGGGTCTAGGTTGGTGTTCATTTTTTATTCCTTGATTGTTCATGTTNAATTGATGGTTCTGTATCATTTGGATAATAGCAGGTTCAAGCTCAAATGAATTAGCAGCTACATCAGGATTTTGGATGGATAAGTGAATTTCATCTGCTGTAGGATTTACACAATCTCGTAGGGGTCTAGGTTGGTGTTCATTCTCTATTCCTTGATTGTTCATATTGTTTTCCATGTATCAGAATTTCTAGGCTCTCTTCTCAATCTTCTAATTTTTCTAACAGTGCGTTCTAATTCTGAATTGTATGGTATAAGATTTTCAGGTCCAAATTTACGNGCTCTCTTATCATTCTTCTAATCTTTCTAACAGTGTGTTCTAATTCCTAATCGTACGGTATAATATTTTCAGGTTCAAATTTACGCATACAATTTGAAATCAGTACACAGTAATATAATTAACTAAATATAAAAATNGCATACAACTTGAAATTAGTACACAGAAAACAGCTAACTAAATATGAAAATAAGTTACAATTCAAGTAAAATTTTCTAATAATCTTAATTTAACTGTTACTCTAATTATGATACTTGTTTACTTCCCGGCAACGACGCCAAAAACTTGACAGCGACTTTATATATGCTTAAAAATACAAGTATTAATACTGCTGCTAAAAGATTTAATTTCTCAGCAACTGCACCAAAAACTTAATAAAAGTTATAGATTCGATAAAGATGTATATATATATATATATATATATATATATATATATATATATATATATATATNTTTACTCTAATTGTGATTTTTGTTACTCACTTCCCCGGCAACGGTGTCAAAAACTTGACCGCGACTTTATATATGCTTAAAAATATAAGTATTTAATACTGCTGCTAAAAGATTTACTTCCTCAGCAACTGTACCGAATCCTTAATAATAGTTATAGATTCAATAAAGATGGACGAAGTAAATATTCAATAATTGTAAAGTCACACTTATCAACGCAAGTATACGTATCGCTCATGTAATATAGGGCTCTAATGGAGTCCTAGATATCGATCCCATAGAAAGTAAGTTTAGAACTACGAACTAAGATTTTAGAAAAGCAATACTTTAATAATAACAACGAAGTTCAATTTGCTTATCTGNTCGAGGGTTCCCGATCTTCCAATATAGACATTCTAATTTAGTTGAAGTTATATTTTTTGTGATGTTTGTGATTAAGTTTTCAATTGTCTTATATTTTGAAATGTTGTGAGGTATTTTTTGTTTGAAATTTTATTTTTAGTTTTGGTTTTGGTTTTGTTTTTAATATGCAAGTGTTTTTTATGCAGTAAGTGTCGTACAAGCATAAAAGGAAAAGCAGTAGAAATATACAAGAAAGACCGTAAAATGTTGTAAACTGTAAAAGTGTACCTGACGAGTCTTCTCGTTCCACCACCTGAAACTCAAAATGCATGTCAGAGAATTTATGAATATAGAGCTGGAAAAGTAAAGTTTTGGAAACCTTCCTAACTCCATGTTGTGTATTGAGGGTCATTAAATTTTAAGGATAATATTATTAAGTAAGACATATTAAGTTTAATAGATCCCTAAGGTATGATTAAGAGTAGGGAACAGGTCCATGCAACCTTCTTAATGTCTGGTAAAAGACCTTGAGTCCATTTCAACTTTATTATGTTGCTTAATAATTCATCCTAGGAATAACCTGATGCTCAGTGAACATTGATGTCTTGATTANTGTGTTTATTTTTTGCTTTTCAAAAAGATAAGGATAGCTTAAAATTAAATTATTTAGAAACCGAANGTGTTTATTTTTTGCTTTTCAAAAAGATAAGGATAGCTTAAAATTAAATTATTTAGAAACCGAAAAGTGCTATTATGATTAAAAAGGCTATTTAAGAAGTGAAAAAAATTCTTATACAGAAATACATCTGAAGCTGTTTTTTTTATGGAGGCAAGAGAGGGCCGATTTTGCCAAATATTGCCCCGTTCAAATATTAATTTTTTCGGTAAATAAATCTCCTCAACCACTAGAGATCCTTAAATTTTTTTTATTAAGGATGAAAATTTAATGTATATATTATTATAAAGTAATAAAATGTCTTATAATTTTTATGNTATTAAGGATGAAAATTTAATGTATATATTATTATAAAGTAATAAAATGTCTTATAATTTTTATGAAGAATTACTGATGAGTATATATGATTGACACCAATCAAATAAAAGGCCCCCATTAATTTCTTACAAGAAGTACCCAAGAGTAGAAGAAAGAAGAACAACAACAAAAAAGCCTAATCCCACTACGTGGGGTCGGCTACATGAATCTCTTTTCTCCATTATGTCCTATTTAGTGTCATATTTTCATTTAGTTCAAATAAATTAAGATCATTTTTTATACAATAAGCCCCCAAGTCTTCCTAGGCCTACCTCTACCTTTCTTAACATAAGTCGAATCTAAAACATCTACTCTCCTAATTGGATCATCAGATGGTCGTCTTTCTTAACATAAGTTGAATCTAAAACATCTACTCTCCTAATCGGATCATCAGATGGTCGACGCTTAATGTGACCAAACTATCTAAGATGATTTTCTCTAATTTTGTTCCCCACAGGAGCTACACCAACTATCACCAATATAATCATTTCGCATTTTGTCTCTAAGTGTAAAGTCACTCATCCACCTAATCATTCTCATCTCGGTAACANCCTACCTCTACCTTTCTTAGCATAAGTCGAATCTATAACATCTACTCTCCTAATTGGATCATCAGATGGTCGACGCTTAATGTAACCAAACCATCTAAGATGATTTTCTCTAATTTTGTTCGCCACAGGAGCTACACCAACTATCACCGATATAATCATTTCGCATTTTGTCTCTTAAGTGTAAAGTCACTCATCTGCCTAATCATTCTCATCTCGGTAACACTTAACTTAGTATTATGATTCTCTTTTAAAGGCCAACATTCAACGCCATAGAGCATTGCAAGGAAGTTAATGAACACATGAGCTAATGATCAGGTCATGAGATGTGAACTTTTAGGCTAAGGTTCCATTTATACTAGAAAGTCATATTTAAACACATACATGAATGTTAAAATAAGTGACGTTCACATGTTTGAAAATATGATTACATTGGATATTGAAAATAAGTGATGAAATAAAATTCCATACAGTAGTTTATAAGGATATGTGGAATTTATAGTACCCATTTCACTGCTCCTCATAATGTTACAAGTAACATAAGAAAAGATATTATGGGAGCAGCCAACTTTTCAAATGGAATGTCATAATCTAGGTTTATTGTTCAACCTTTTTTT